>JAFEMH010004265.1:52500-187500 GCA_022495995.1 Adenophora triphylla var. japonica
AAAAATGTACTCTCTCCGTCTCAAGAAATCCGTCACTATTTTACGCTCGGCATGCAAATTAAGGAAAAAAGTGGGAAGAAAAAATGTTGTGAGGGTATGTTTGGCAACTCAATTCCAATCCATTGAATTGGAATTGAAAGAGTTAAATTAGTTTCACGGAATTCATTTTGTTCTTCCAATGCCAAATTCAAGTCTTGAAATTGAGGTTGTCAAACATACCCTGAGTGTAATTTGAAAATAGAAGAGAGAATTAATGGAGAAAATAGTAAATTTAAAAAGTGTTGTGAGTGTAATAGTGTTTTAGGATAGAGAATGAGTGGAGGAAATAGTGAATGGGTGTAATAGAATATTAATAAAACATTTTCATTTTAGGAAATGTGACGCTTCAAACGGGACGCCGTTTTGGATAAAAAGTGATGAATTTTCTGGAACGGAGGGAGTATACTTTTTCTGTCAGACTTATGTTACAAAATTAAATTACAGAAAAATGTGTAATTTATAAAAATGTCGTGAATATAAATAATGAGATAGAAAAGAGAAATTTGGATAGAGAATAGTAGTTGGTTAGTTGTTTTGAGCAGTGGCTAAGATAGGTAGATCCAAAGGGGGTCGACCAACCTCCATGTTTTTTTAAAAAAAAATAAAAATTTACTAGTGTTTTTATTGTAAATATATATTGAATACTCCATCCATCCTATATAAGATTTCACAAATGGTGTACGAAAATTAAGAGAATATTTAAGTGTTATGAGTATAAAAAATGAAATAGGACAGAAAATGTGGGGTATGAAATAGTAAGTTGATTGGTGTTATGAGAATAAAAATAAAATAGCAGAAAGAAGAAAAAATGAGTGGCATGAATAGTAAAAATTATTTACCATTTTAGGAAAGTGAAATCTTATATTCCCTCCGTCCCAAAATGTTTGTCTCATTTGATTTTTTTGTTGAACATTGACCACAAATATATGAGAGATTAAACATGTTCATAAAATTCTAAAAGTTGTTGTTAATAATATTATTAATGGTGAATCAATAGGAATTTTTAGAATTTCATGAACATAATTAAATTGTCATATATTTATGGTCAAAGTTCAACAAAAAAGTCAAATGGAACAAACATTTTGAAACAAAGGGAGTATATAACGCCCATAACAAAAGTAAAATCTTATATGGGACATAGTGTGTATTGGATAAAAATGTGATATTTATACTATCTGAATCTGACCCCTTGATGCAAATATTTTCACTATATTTATAGATTAACCCGTTCTCCTAAGATCTTGATTTCGCCACCGGTTGTGAGTTTTACAAAAATGTCTTATTATTTGAAAGTATTATAATTTACTATTTGGAACTTTGTAAATTTGAGTGTGACACAAAAAATTAATTTTTTGATAGATTAAGATGGGTGTATTCCTACATTACGAAGATATTTTCAACTTCGGGTTTTGTCACAAGCTAGATAGTATGAGCTCAAAGCACACACCCATTATTGTTTTAAATCGTTAATGAATGGAATAAACCGAGTTACAAACGTGTATTATAATCGGGTAAATTCTAATGAATTGAGCCCAAAATATAATTTATATAAGTCTCAAATACGACATAGGAAGTGGGCTTGCCAAACTATGCTCGTCATGCGTAGTCGTCGTATCCCAATTGTCGATCTAGATATAACAGAGTGAGTAATACGACTAAGACACATAACTCATATATGCCGACCAAGGCAACTACTGAAGCCGACGAGGGCCTCACTAAGAGATGGGGAGCGCCTCATCGGTCATCAACAAAGCAAGAAAATGGACTTCCCTATCCTTGCTCTCCTATTCCTCGGCATTCATACATGTCGAGTAGCATGCCTACAAGGCATACATACAAAAGACACTTATCTAATCCTATTCAAACAAGGATTATGGAAAGTTATAATCTAACTAGGATTATAACCCTCCTCTCACACAACTTCCCATTTAAATGTGGACTCTACATCCTACGCCTATAAATAGAAGACATAATTCACATAACTCTGGTGAACGCATCTTTTGACTCTCAACTCTTGTCAATTGGTTTGCTCTCTACAATACAAATACTTACTCTAACGCCGGAGTGCATTCGTCGGTGAAGTCCCGACTTAGTTTACGTGTTTGTTTATCTTTTTCAAACTATTCAAACATTCAGGATACAACCTGTCGCTAGATTTGAGCTGATACGAACGTTTTTGCCATCATCGGATAATAATAAAAATAAACATTTATTTTGGAAATAAAGATTATATATATAATTGATTTGGTAATGCAAACAAAAAATAAAGCAACAATTATGATATCCGGAAAATATTTTCACATCTATGATGACTTTTAAGGAGAAGTTTATGAGATAAAAGAAATCCATGAAGAAAAAGAATACACTGATGAAGAGTACTAAAAGGACTAAGATAGGAAGAACTCAACGTGAGTTTTTCCTCTGTGCAATACTTTCATATATAGTGATAATTTTAACAAGAGTCCTATAAGATCTACTTTATGAATACAAGATAACACTTAACTATGGAAAAGATAAATCCTAAATAATACAATAATTATCTACCATAAATAGCACAATAATATGTTTTTGAATATTCGACAAGATTGAGCATCACACATGAAATTATTGCTTACACCCCCCTCAAGCCAATCATAGGTACGAAGATGCAGCTTGAACTAGGAAATATCGAAAGTAAGTGGTTAATGTTAAATAATAGTCTCAGGTAGAGATGATCATGACAAGGCATGTATTGCCACTCCTTTGGGGGATATAGTATGAATGAATATTCATATGAGTGTTCCTCATTAATATTGCTAGAAGATAAGCCCAAAGAAAATGGGACATTATTGTTGCAGAGTGGAGAGTTCAGTTGCGCAACAGGAGAGTCCATGGGAGAGGTTAATGCCGCATAATCGAACCGATTCAGAACAAATGGTTTATTTGCTTGATTGGGCAAGGGGTTAAACGAGCCAATAGAGGTAAACCCAAAAAGGGTAAGCTGGCTGGTGTCGCTTGATGAAGAAAGTGGGGCAGGGTGGAGTGGATTTGTGAACTCACTAGGAGACTCAATTGGAGAAGTTTATAGACCGAAGTGGCCCAACTGTGTTGTACCAAATGAATAAGTGACTGGGTAGACCATAATATGTGTGGGCAGCCACATTTGGACGAGACTGTGTTGTTGGCTGGACCTGAAGGAATGGAAATGGCTGGGTCAAGGGGCATGTGGAGTACTTACTAGAGTCACAAGTAGGCACACCACTAGATGAGTGGGCTAGAGATGATGCCAATGTGAGTTGAGCAGGAGTAGCCGGACTGAAAGCAAGTATGGCCTGCAAGATCGGAACAGGTGAGCCAGTTGCATCGATAGGCTGCAATGTTGGAGCAACAGTAGGTATCGGAGATTGCAACGTCAGCAAAAGGTCAGAAACTGCTAGCACGGGCAAGGAAGGAGAAGGTTGAGACACGTGCGGCTAGGCCATGAAGCCAGATAAAAGATATCCAGTTGCTGTAGAGAGAGGGCCGAACTATGCTGGACCAAGAGAGTCTGCCGAGCTTAGGCTAGATGGACCAATGGCTACATTCTTTGAGCTCGCTAGCATGGGCAAAGAAGAAGGTCCATAAATCTCATGTGGGAAGGAGGGCATGTTCGCTTGAAAATCAGGATGGACATGAGCTAGAAACGGACTAGGCAGTGCATGTGCAAAAGGGATAAGACACGAACCTGGATTTGTACACTCCATATGGGCCATTGGAGAGAGGAAAGATACCGGGATGGATTGTCGTGGTGGCCCAATCCGAGGACCCTTTGAAGAAAGTCCAACACCATTTGGAGAATAAGCATGTGTAGTGGGGGAGCCAACAGAGTTGGCATGGGCCTGGTTAAAAGAAAATTGCTGACATCATTAAGGGGCTGAAAGAGGCAAGCATTAGCCGCACTTAGAAAAGGACTAGGCGGACGGGCGGTCTGGACTAGCCTCATGTAACGTGGGCAAGTCCAAAGAAAAGAGAGTTGGACAAAGACTTGTAGCTTGTCTGTTTGGTGCAACCAGAGATTTAGGAAAAGCTTGTTGGTTTTCTGTGTCAAGAAGGTGACCGTAAAGAAAATCTAAAGAAATATTGGGTTGACGAAGTGATAGTAATTAACAAATTTGTCGTACAATAGATCAAGTCCATCAACAACAAAATCAATAAGCTCGATTTCAGAGATTGGACTCCTGGCCCATGTAAGAGCATATGAAATCGACTTTGCTTCAAAAAAATAATTTTTTAAAGATGAGAAGAAAGTTTTCGAATACAATGGAGTTGATCAAAAAGGTCATCAACATGCCAATTTGAAGTAGAAAATAAAGGGAAAACATTAATATCAGTTAATAGTTCTTCTATGGCGAAAGAAGAGTCATTTGAATAAGAACAATCATTTGAATCTGATGATTCATTTTGTTCTGTACATAACCAATCTGATAACGAAAAATAAAAAGCAGTATAAACGCTATTACTTGGCTAAAAACGACGCAAACACTCGATTGCGGTATTACCAAGTTCGTTACATAATTGACAGATAACATAGGATGATGGTAACGTATCAAAGCAAACAGGATCGAACCAAAAGTCATCCATTGTTTCTAGAAAAAAGGAAAAAAAGTAATTTTATTTTAAGAATGAGAAAAATTAATTAAAAGAGAAAAGGGAAATAGATTAGCTTAAAAAAGAGAAAATAACAACTAATGAAACGAAGCTCAAGCGAAGTAATCAGACTACCATAGATCGGTGGCTCTGATATCATACGAGATAAAGAAATCCATGAAGAAAAAGAATACACCGACGAAGAGTAATAAAAGGACTAGATAGGAAGAACTCAACGTGAGTTTTTCCTTTATGCAATGATTTCATATATAGTGATAATTTTAACAAGGGTCCTATAAGATCTACTCTATGAATACAAGATCACACCTAACTATGAAAAAAAAATAAAAATTAAACAATATAATCATAATCTACCATAAATAGTATAATAATATCTTTTTGAATATTCGACAGCATCACACACATGAAATTATAGCTTTCAAAGTTAAGTGGTAAAAGAGGAAAAAATGAAAAATCTCCTTTATTGGTTGTGGGATTGAGCCAAATTTGGAAGAATCCACTGGAATACATATATATACTTCCTACTCCCTCCGTCTCACATCAATTGATATCAAAATTTTGAGCACACATATTAAAAAAAAGTAAGAAAGAGAAAAAGAGAAAGAAAATGTTGTGAATATGAAAAATTAAATAGGAGAGGGAATGAGTGGGAGGAATAGTTAGGAGAGAGAATGTTGTGAGTGTAAAAGTAAAATAGGAGAGAAAATAAGTGGAGAAAATAGTAAAAATTTCCTTCTATTTTGAGCAATATCAATTGGTGTGAAACGAAAAAAAAAAAAAAAGTATCAATTGGTGTGAGACGGAGGAAGTATTTCAATTGCTTTTCTTGACACTCATAAATCATGAACGAATATGGAAGTAACGAAACAAACTCTGATGCTCCCCTCCGTCTCTAATAAATGTCGAAAATAAATCAAAATTGCTTTCGATCAATAGCAAACTTGTTTTTTTTTTTTTAATATTCAACTATGGACATAGAAAGTAAAATACTTTCTCCGTCGTCATTAACTTGTTAACATTTTAATGATGTGCTTTATTTATTTATATACTTCCTCCATTTTCCTGAAAAGATTGTCCCATTTGTCATTTTGATTTATCTAAAAATATATGTCCTATTTCTAAATTTAGGCATAAATGTTAGTGCAAATCTATTAAGGTACAAGAAGATGAAGCTCTTCCTTAATAATTGCAAAATGTACAACAGGACAATTTTTAAGGGACGGAGGGAGTAATACTCTCTCCGTTCCATTTCAAGAGTCTTACTTTCCCTTTTGATCCATCCCAAACTAAGAGTTTCATTTCATAAATGACAAATTTTGAACATTATTTTGGACATTTATACCCTTATAATGTAAATATATTTTTAAAAAAAATCAATCATTATGCTCGTATAATGTTAACATATTTACAAAAAAAAAAAACAATCAAAAAGAGGTTTTATCATAAATGTTTTAACTTTTATATTATCCCTCCTCTAATCTTCTATCCACTTGCAATTTTTTATTTATTTTTTTTTAAAAAATTAAAAAGCGTGAAATACTACCATATCATATGACCTTTAAAGTGGGGCCGAGGGAATAGTAAAATTAGGGGTGGACATGGTTCGGTTTGGTTCGGTTTGAAAGAAATTTGGAGACCAAACCGCTAGTACTCGATTTGGGAAAATCCCAAATCAAATCGAACCATAGAAAATTTCAAACCAAACCAAACCAAATCACCTCGGTTTGGTTCGGTTCGGTCTCAAACCACAGTTTCATAAACGGTTCAAATCGTGGTCCGAACTGCGGTCTAGACCGCTATCCGAACTACAAACCTGTCCAACTAAAAACGTTGCTCTTTACATATTTTTTTTTATCAAACTAGCAATCATATATAATAAACATAAAACACAAGTACTACTATCCAAATAGGAATGAGTTTTAGTAAACTGAAAGTTCATTGTTCTAACAAGTACAACAAAAGAAACCATCTCAAAACAAATTACACGACATTGTCTAAAATAAAGATACAAAATTACAAATTCAAGATTCAACCATTAAATAAAAGTCAAACGTCTTAGTAGCAAGATAAAAGTATCAAACCATTAAACTGCGGTTCGGTCTGAATCGGTTTGGTTCGGTTCGGTTTGGTTCGGTTTTGAGGTTCCAGACTGCGAGCTGAACCGAACCACACGGTTTATTAAATTTTCAAACCAAGCTAAACCATTTATAAAAAAAAACCAAACCAAACTGCGTGGTTTAGTTCGGTTTGATCTCAAACCGCGATTTGAATCGAACCATGTCCACCCCTAAGTAAAATTGATTAAAACTATGCATTTTTTAGAAGAGACAAAATTGACCGAGGAGAAAGTAAGTACTCATAATAAATGTCTTTTTTATTTTTTTTTTATTATTTTTTTTTTTTTTTGATATCCGGGTTCCCGCCTTTCGGGACTAATCCTGGACCACCAGTGCACCCTCGTATCGGCGGAGATAAATCGCGGGATGTGTCCTATGCAGCCAGGGTGGCAGCACCCCTTATACTCCAGAGCCCCAAGGGAGCCCTCCTACAAGGCAATTGCATAGAGCCCCAAGGGAGCCCTCCTACAAGGCAATTGCATCACTATTACATCACCAAATGACTGCTCCAGCTGCTCCTGCCAAAGTGGCACTTACATCACTCTTACAACACCAAACCACAAGATTTCTTAACTGCACGGATGTGCCCCGGGGGACTCCAAGACTCCTGAAATCCTAGGAAAGAATTAAATCACAAGATTCCCCCCAAGGAAAATCGAACTCGTGACCTCTCCGAAGGGAAGCCACGACAATACCATCAGGCCAGGAGACCTTTGGTAATGTCTTTTTTATTCTTCATTCATTTTGGATGTTTGTTTTTAATATCAAATCCACCTTTCAGTTTCAAGTTCTGTGCATCGTTAAGTGATCTCGACCTAACATAAAAACTACTATTATTAATTTAAGATTTTTACTTTTTATTTTATTTTTTTAGTCTGTTTTATTTTAAAATTTTTTTATTGTTTTATTAATTAAAATGAATAATGAAATTCACTTATTATTTTTACAACAAAATCTCTCTACACTTTCTCTCTCATACTTTATTTTTCATACTAATAACATTTATTTTTCTTAATTCTCATATTAAATTGAACTAAAAACATTGAGTTGGTCTTATAAAAAATGAGTTTTTTTCTAAGCTTAAGAAAAAATCAATTTTACATTAGCACTTAATAATACATGCACTGACACTCTTCACACTGACACTTTTTTATACTAATACTGACACTTTTTTATCCTACACTGACACTCATTATACTGACACTTAATATACATGCACTGACACTCTTTACACTGACACTTTGTTACACTAACACTGACACTTCTTTACACTGACACTTAATATACATGCACTGATACTCTTTACACTGGCACATTGTTACACTAATATTGACACTTTGTTACACTAACGCTGATACTAGCGAAAAAAGCAAAACACGATTTTTCTAAAATAAGGTTTTTTTTTTTTTTTTAAGATTTTAGCAAAAACATTAAAACTAAACAAGAGGAATATTTAATGTATCTTCGTAATGTAGTGTGGTGATGGGAGTAATATAAAGTCAACGAAATTAGGTCAGTCCCATGTTGGTATTTATTGTTTTGACTCTTTGTTGGTGTGAAAGAGGGGGATGCGACGGCTAATGGAATGGATGTGAAACGAACCCACCGATTTCGATGAAATATTATGAAATACTCCCTCCGTCCCACGTTAGTTGAGACTAACTTTTTCGGCACACCAATTAAGGAAAAGTAAGTGAGAGAAAAAGTGAAAGAAAATGTTGTGAGTATGAAGAATTAAATAGGAGAGAGAATGAGTGGGAGGAATAGTTAGGAGAGAGAATATTGTGAGTGTAAAAGTGAAATAGGAGAGAGAATGAGTGGGGTAAATAGTGAAGATTCTTTCTTTATTTTGGACGGCCTCAACTAACGCAGACTACAAAAGGGAAAGATGTCTCAACTAACGTGGGACGGAGGGAGTATTCATATGAATTACAAAGTGATTTACAATTTCATATCAAAAAGTGATTCAGATAAATAATACTCCCTCCGTCTCTAAATATTTGTCTCATTTCTCTTTTTTTTTGTCCAAAAAAGTTAGTCTTATTTTCAAAATTAAAGCTTCAAAATCACTAAATTTTCAAAACTTGTAATATTTAGGGACGGAATATTACATAACGACGGTGTATATTATCAATAATTTTTAAAGCGTTCGTAAAAATAACCAAAATTAAAGCTTCAAAATCACTAAATTAAAATGTTTGAAAAGTTAAATGGGACAAACATTTAAGAACAGAGGGAGTATCAATTAAACACATTTTTTGACAAATAATATCTTTGTATAGGGCACTACTCCTCGTAATATTGCATGCTTATATAGGCTTACACATTTGATATCATCTTATGATTCCTTGGTGTAGCACTACTCTTAGTTTATTGCACATTTAATAATAAATTATTTATTTTCATAAAAATTAAAATGAGCGCATTCATTTAAAATTTATGATTTTAATAACTAAATATCCATTAATATTTTATTACTCATTTAGAAGTGAAAATATTGAAAATTAAAAAATAAAATTGCATATGACGTGGATTAGGATAATCAGCTCACATTAGGCTACTCCTAGCGGTGACCCTCCAGAAAAGACAAACCACAAATGAAAAAAAAAAAAAATGGAAAGTCACCTTATTTGTTTGTCCGGGCAATTGGCCGACCCAAGGTTGGGTTAGGTTGTTTCCATATTTTTGCCACATGTCACCCAATAATTGGGTGGCATGTTTTTATATAAATATATTTTTAAAATTAATATATTTTATATAATTATATAAAATAATAAAATAAAAAATATATCAAAATTCATAATTTTTTTTATCTATAAATTTATAATTGTATGGATAATTATTTTTAATAATTGTATGGATAATTTTAGAAATATTATTACTAATACATTATTTAAAAAAAATAAAATGTTAAGTATTTTAAATAAGTTGGAGTAAAGAGAAATAAATATTTTATTAAAAGGTTGGGTTAGGGTTGGGTTACTGATGGGAATATAAATTATACTCCCTCCGTTCCGGCCGAAGTGTTCGAAAAGAACAATTGCACGAGAATTAAGGAAAGTGATGTAAGAAAGAGAAAAGTTTAAATGTTGTGAGTATGAAAAATTAAATAGGAGAGAGAATGAGTGGAAGGAATAGTTAGGAGAGAGAATGTTGTGAGTGTAAAAGTAAAGTAGGAGCGATAATGAGTGGGTGGAATAGTGAAAAAACTTTCCTTTTTTGAGTATGAGACATTTTAAATGAAACGCTCAAAATAGAAAGTTGGGACACTTCAATCGGGACGAAGGTAGTATAAGATTGGGATTATACTCCCTCCGTCCAAGTAAGTATTTCACAGTTACTGTTCACGCGTGGATTAAGGAGAGAGTATTATATTGAAAGTGTTGTGAGTGTGAAATTAAAATAGGAGAGAGAATGAGTGGAGGGAATAGTAAATTATAATGGTGTTGTGAGTATTAAAATAATGTAGGAAAGAGAATAAGTAGAGGGAATAGTAAAGATTCCTTTCCATTTTGGGAAAGAAACAAAGTGTGAAGTATGTAATTGGACGCCCAAAATAGAAAGTGTGAAGTATGTAACTGGACGAAGGAAGTATATATGAAAGTGAAAAAAATTAATATTTTAATAAAGGTTGGATTGGATCAGGTCACTGACTGATGGGATAGTCTTAATGAGTCAGTAAGACACACTACGCATAGCGCGTAGGTGATTGCACACTCTCAGGATCCGATGTTTGCCATTTGGAGCTCTATCCCCTGCAACCGTCAACAGACCTACCGACACCAATCAGACAACTCCCGTTCTCCCACGTGTCCTTCTCCCTCAAACAAACAGCTAAGATCATTACTGTTTGAGAAACCGCGTCCTTTATGCTTCACCGTATAAATATAGGTATCCATACCAGATCTCACTCCGAGAGTGTACGTACTCTACATTACTCTCTCTCTCCCTCTCCCTCTCACCCACCCCCAAATCGGACTGTAAGATCGCCGGAGCTCAACAATGGAGGCGTTCTATTACCTGGTGTTCGGCGTTCTCGCTGTGGTGGTGGCCGCCGTCGAGCTGAGCAAGAACAACAAGGATCGCGTTAACACTTCGCAAGCATTCAATTCTTTTAAGAACAATTATTTGCTCGTCTACTCTCTCATGATGGGTGAGTTAATTATCGTTTAAACCTACACCTTGTCCTAATCCTAGATCTATCTCCTTCAAATTCAGTGCTTCTTCGATGATTAATTTTTTGCATTCTATTTGAGAAATGGGAGGGAATGAAATGTTCATCATTGCAAACACTTAATCAATCTATTACGTTTGTGAATATTGAAATTGAAATGCAAATGCTTTGATTTTTGTGAGCTGCACGAGATCTGATTTGTTTCGAATTTATACCGTTGGAATGATTAACCTAAGTTGTGGATCTAGATGAATCGTTGATGAGTCTTCGTTTGCTTTGTGTAGTTTTGAAATGCTGGATCATGAATGCTGTTTTCTTCCTACTAGTAGCTGTAGAATTCCGCTAGCACCTCCGATGCTTGTTTGTAGTTTTTACTTTATAGGCTCTGGTTCATTTCTTTGGCTTAAATTGATTTAGAAGTTACCACTGGATTGAATGACAAATTTCCATGTAGATTCTGGTAGCTTATGAAATTTTTCGTAGTTTACGTATTCTCTTTTTTTTTTTGGTCCATAGTTTTCACTTTATCGATACAATCGTTGATTAGCAATATGATTATCTTATCATCTGTTATAGCATGAACACGATCTGAAGGATCTGTGTGAGAGTTATCCATCAGTTACTTAAGTTATACTCCCTCTGGTTAGATTTATCTTACTCTTTTTAGTTTTTCCCAACTTTTAAGAAGTCTGATTCAATTTAATGAGTGGAGTTGAATTTTACCTTTCTTAATTGTCTTTCTCTCTTGCATTAGTTCACCCTATTTGATCAGGTAATATAGTATGCTCCAATTTTCAATGTACGGTTAAAGCTGGATTTTAGATACTTCTAATCCAATTGTGCCGTTACTATAGGCCAAATTTTGAATGGAAAAAAATCACCAAAATCTGAAAAGAGGGAGTAACATATACTCCTACATCAATAAAACCATGTCACTTTTTTAAATTTCTTCCCCTGAAATTTGGTTTAGTTTTCTAAGAACTTGCAAAATTCAGTTTTTCCTACTATCATGTACTCCTACCTGCGAGTAGAACTGCTTTAAAGTCAATTTCATTGATTCTTTGTGAAATATTAGAAGACATTGGGGTTGGAGTGATTCCTCTTACTCTTTTTTCGTTTATTTATTTTCTTTATTTCTTTTCTTTTTCCATCTTCCATAATCGAAAAATTGCAAGTGTTAGATTCTTGATTGGAATTTTCACAAAATCAATTCTGTTTTATCTGATTTCTGCATCACTGTTTCTAGGCCAAAAGCCCGGAATATCATTGTGTCATATCTAGAAAATTACCATACTGACATTTTATCTGACTAGTCTAATTACATCTTGCCTGCAAATGCCAAAAATACACTTCTGCTACCTCTCAACAAAAAAAATATTCTTTGCTTACAAGCTACTTGTTGGCTGCACTATCATTCTTACATCTGATGGTTCAGCCTTTATTTATCTACAGCTGGGGACTGGCTGCAGGGTCCATATGTATACTACCTTTACACTACTTATGGCTTTGGGAAGGGGGAGATCGGACAGCTATTTATTGCTGGTTTTGGATCTTCCATGCTTTTTGGAACTATAGTTGGATCGCTGGCTGACAAACAGTGAGTTCTCTTCTTCGGTGTTATTTTTTCAATTTCCCTTTTATTGTTAGTAGCTTATACATCTTCTTTCGATGGTCTGTATATTCAGGGGTCGAAAGCGAGCATGTGTGACTTACTGCATTACTTACATTCTGAGCTGCATCACAAAGCACTCTCCTCAATACAAGGTTCTGATGGTGGGCCGTATTTTGGGTGGTATTGCCACTTCTCTCCTGTTTTCAGCTTTTGAGTCTTGGCTCGTGGCTGAGCACAACAAGGTATGAGTTATATGAAATAGCTATCTTCTGGTAAAATGCAGCACCCAATTGAATGTTTCACATATGGTAAGTGTGTCAAGGAACTTTCGATGGGGCCTACTTTATAGATGGGCCCACCTTCAAGGATTCATCGGACGAGGTTTTTTGCATGCTTCATTTTTATCATGAACATGGCATTCCCACTTATGGAACAAACATTTTAGGAAAATACTTGTAAAATCATGTTTATGCCATTAGACACGGCTGTAACAGTTTGAGAATGACAGCTGAGTGTTACATTAATATGGTACTCCAATAAACTTACTTTGCTCGGTCATTCCGAAATTCTTATCAAATGCAATGTCTTCATGATATATCAAATGAGATCTTCGTGCCAAAAGAGTTTGAATCAATCTTGTCTATCAGTTCCATGTTATCTAGCTCCCCCCCCCCCCCAAATCCAACCTGGCAATTATGGTTGCAAGATTTCTTTTGCTTCACCACATATTTACATTTGATTATATTAAATATATCAGTTCAGTTTAAAAAATAATTTTACTTTTCAATATAAAAGACCACAGCGTAACTATCATTATAATAAATCATACTTTTTCCTTGTCTGCAGAGGGGATTTGAGCAACAATGGCTCTCACTTACATTCTCCAAGGCAATCTTTCTTGGAAATGGTCTCGTTGCTATTGTCGCTGGGTTGTTTGGTAATTTTCTAGTTGATACAATGAATCTTGGCCCTGTATCACCTTTTGATGCTGCCTCGTGCTTTCTTGCAATTGGAGCTGCTATTATATTGTCCTCATGGACTGAGAACTATGGAGACCCTACGGAGAGCAAGGACTTGCTTACCCAGTTCAAGGGTGCTGCTGTGGCCATTGCTTCAGGTAAATTTCGACTCTTTCTCCGCAAATTAATAACTGCTCCCTCCGTTTTTTTTTTGTTTGAACTTGCACTTATTTTCTTTTTGGGCGTCCCACCACTTAAAGTTGCACAACCCCAAAATGGAAAGTTTATAATACTGTTTATTCAATGGGGCCCACTTGTCATGCTAACACCGACTACCAACTTAGTATTCCATACCCCATTAACAAATCCTACCCTACTTTCCATACATACAACAACTACTCCACTAACATTATTAATTTTTCCTTAATTTCCATGCTCTGCACAAATGTTGCAAGTTCAAAAAAGACGGAGGGAGTATATCTTCATTACAACATTTTACTGAAAGTTTCTTATTGAGTAAACTTTAGTGACTGCTTAAGGAACCTTTCAACATTCTGAATTTTGCCACGGTGTTAAGATTCTGTTACATTGAAAACAATAAGTTAAGGGAAAAGATCAGCTTCCTGTATTCTAGACAAGATTTCTGAGTTAGGTTTGTTTATGTTTGTGGACAACACAAAGGATGTTGACCGGCAATTGTTTTAATTTCATGTTAATTATAGAAATGTCTATCTTTAGTGGATCCTTAGTAATTCAATGTTTGTGAATCAGATGAAAAGATTGCATTGTTGGGTGCGATACAATCACTGTTTGAAGGTTCTATGTACACTTTTGTGTTCCTCTGGACTCCTGCCTTGAGTCCAAATGACGAGGATATTCCCCATGGCTTTATTTTTGCTACTTTCATGTTGGCCTCAATGTTGGGAAGTTCTATAGCATCTCGTCTGATGGCCCGCACATCACTTAAAGTCGAGAGCTACATGCAGATCGTATTTGTGGTTTCTAGCGCTGCTCTCCTCTTGCCTATAGTGACAAACGTAAGCATCGCTTTTCACATTTGTCCTTTTTCACCTCTTTAATACTTTATTCTTGACAAATCTGTTTTTTCTTCTTTTTCTTGTGATTATTTATTATTTATATCTTTTGGTATAGTTCTTAGTAGCTCCTTCTACGAAGAAAGGAGGGAGCATCACGTTTGCAGGTTGTCTTCAACTTCTTGGTTTCTGTGCATTTGAGGCTTGTGTGGGAATATTTTGGCCATCCATCATGAAGATGAGGTCCCAATACATTCCTGAGGAGGCCAGAAGCACCATTATGAACTTTTTCCGCATTCCACTTAATATCTTCGTCTGCATCGTGCTGTACAATGTAAGCTAGTCAACTTAATCTGTTTCTCCTTTTAAACTCATGCAATGTGGGTTGGCTAAGTACCTGTGTAAAGCTAGATTTGACCCGTTCCGCCTTCCCACCCATCCTGATTTCTCCTTATTTCCCTATTTTAGCTTAAACTTATCACAACTTACAAGATTTATCACAATAAGAAAGCGATGCAGCATGATCCTCTCTCTCTCTCTCTCTCTCTCTCTCTCTATATATATATATATATATATATATATATATATATATATATATACTAGTAAAAGCCCGTGTCCGAGGACACGTTTTTGTTTTTTTTTTTAATTAAGCCCGTGTCCGAGGACTTTTTTTTTTAATTAATTTTTTTTTAAAGGGCAAAATGGGAAAGGGACAACTTAGTGAGGGCAAAATAGAAAATTTGACAGATGAAACTGTTCATTGTACTGTAGCAAGGAGGGTTCTCATTTAAAGGACAAAATGGGAAAGTAACATTTATTTATCAAGTGAGTTATTTAGTTTATGTTGTGGGAGAAAGTAGTAAGTAGTGTTAGCTGGTACTCAGTCCTGATCTCTCTCTCTCTCTCTCTCTCTCTCTCTCTCTCTCTCTCCCCCCCCCTATTTTTCCTCACCTCCTGCCATCTCTTTCTTGTACTCATTTTATCTTTTCCATTTTTTCCCTCTTTCCTCACCTATCTCGATCTTTCTCTCTCAATTTACATACATACACGCATTTATGTGTGTTTATCTGAAATTCTATGATTGGATCGTTCCATTCGTTCTTTACTGATTACGGCTAGGGTTTGGGGGTATAATTGATTTTCCGTTTTCATGGTTACTTTTGTTCTTCTTCGTCTCTCTCGTCTTACATTTCCCCCCAATTTTTTAGTGGTATAAATGAATTTTTTGAGCTCAATTAGATCTGTTCTTGGCTTCATTTTGATCATTTTTCTTCTCTAGGTTATTCCAATTATTTTGATTTTGTTTTTCCTGGAATCATGAGGTGTTGATTGTTTCTTCAAACTCTGTAGCAGCTTTAGCTCTTCTTCGATCAGGTAAAAAAAAATAATAATAATAATTTTTAAGGGTAAAATGGGAAAGGAACAAAAAAGTGAGGACAAAATAGGGAATTCCCCCTTGGAACTGTTCAAAGAACTGTTCAAGGGGGTTGCATTTATACTATATATATATATATATATATATATATATATATATATATATATATATATATATATATATATATATATATATCATGCAGAGAGCGTTTACACTTCCTACCCCCTCCTCCCAAGTGTCTCATTTGACAAGCCAAACCTTTTAAGATTGTAACTTTACTTGTTTGCAACTTAAACTTTAACTACCTATTTTTAGAGTGGTACTATCTTTTCATATGAGACCAGAGTGGAACTATTTCTTTTGGGACACAGAGAGCTTCCTCTCAACTACTTGTTTAGACAATGCTACCGTGAACCATAAGTGCTTTTCTTCCATTATTCTTAAAAAAGAAGTGTGTTCTAACATCTAAAAAGTTGTTTTTTTTTTTTTTTTTAATTGAAGGTCAATGCATTCCCCATCACCTTTATGTTTGGCATGTGCTCAATCTTCCTTTTTATTGCGTCCATCTTGCAAAGGCGGTTATTCACACTAGCGGACAAGACAAGTAAGTCTACATTCTCAGGCTTGTTAACATATTGATTCAATTTTCATCAAGGCTTGCGTAGTAGTATATCATATCCAAAAAATGGAGACTAGATATCTTGTATCACTAGTGATCTAACGGCTCACAATTATTAGGGTTGATGTTATGATGATGTCATCTAAACATAAACATGTAAACCATTTGATCAATTGTGGTACCGAGTGTGTGGTACATAAAATGGTAGAAAAAATCTTGACTCCAAAAAAAGAGGCATGCATTATTCTACACTTTTTGAACTTCGGTGCTTGCAAATTTCTCTTTGTTTACAGAAGCAGATTGGACACCGTTGAAGAATAATGATGCTGAGCCATTAGATGCTTAGTATGCAAGGTGGGTTAATAAGGACAAATTTTTGGGAGGTTCTAAGCAACCAGAGTAACATATACAACCAGTTATTTTTGCAGCATTTACTGAATTAAAGGAACCTGCAATGTTCTCGGTCAACAATCATAGAGTAAGGTACGTTGTGAGTGGTCTTTTGAGCAACAAAATGTGCAGACGCGTGAAGAAACATATGCAAAGACGCACAAATGGTCTCCTAAGTTTTGTTTTTTAAATCTATTTAAGAATAACCAATGTTATCGTTTATAATTTTGCTGACGTTTTTCTTACAAGTCTTATTCTTGAAAACGCCTCGGTTAGGCATCTATATTGAGGCCGATTCTATGTTATTGTTTACTTTACCCCTTTTGTTTTGTATTGCTTAACAGCATATATGAATCTTACATATTCATATGCTTCACTGTTTGTAACTTTGTTTTTGATGTGCCTGCAATGTTAAGAGCTATGTCAAACCTCCTTCTATATGCAGGAACCTTGTGTTGTGTTTTCCAACTTTTCGTGTTGGCGTTAGGCCCTATAATTATTGAGACAGGTCTGCTTGTGTTTTCCAACTTTTCGTGTTGGCATTGGTGGTGCAATAGTAATTTGACTTTTTTGGTCAAACTTGATTCAATTTGTATATGCCATATTTTCAGTACTCTGTGCAGAACTAAAGCCTTATCTCTAGGGAAGATTGGCTATCTACAAAATCCGAATAATCAGAACCCATACCAAATTCACCCTATATCTAGCCATCATATTATTTGGGCATCATAAATTTGATAATTCTTCCTCTCGGGAAAATCTTGACTCAAACTGCTAAAAATCGTGACTCCCCTAGTCTCTCCATCCACTTTTGAAACTGTTTTGTACTTGCTCCGCCCCAAATGAATGTTTAAAAAAAAGTGCAATTTTTATTTTATATTGCATATAGAATGCAGTATAATATAATACTGCATATAATACTGCATAATTGCAGTATCTATATAATATATGAAAGTATCTATATAATATATGAAAGCAGAAGAATTTCAAGCCTTCACACTGCGCCACGTGGCATTATGACGTGGAAAGCCACGTGGCATTTCTCAATTGGTTATCCATTATTTCCTCCTTTCACCGAAAATTAAAAAAAAAAAAACCTATTTCCTACTATTTCGGATAATTCCATAAATTTTGAAAAAGTAAATTTGATATTCAAAATTTGAATTTTTAGTTATAAAATGAGTTTATTTTAGGAATGAATTAAATTAGATTGAATTAAATTAATCCAAAATAAAAATAAAGTATACCGATTTAAAAATATAAATTTGAATTATCAGTTTTAGGAATGAATTAAATTTGAATTTGATAATTTCCATATTAAATAATCAGTTAATTCCTGAAATTAATCAAATTCAAAATTCCAAATCTCATCAAACCAATTCTAAAATTAAGCAAATATTTATCAAAAAGATATATACTCCAACAAACCAATTCTAAAATTCAAACGATTTTCAAAATTTCACCATTTGTGGGAGTATCCTAATCTTCTAAATTTATGTCAGCAGCTGATATATCTGGGTGATTGTGAATGTTTGTTTGATGTTTCTTAATATATGAATTTGTAGATTCTAGGCCAGAACCCTCAACTTCATAGTATGCTTGGTATGAACCCTCAATTAAGAGAAATGATGCAAAATCCTGAAGTACTTCGCCAGTTGACCTCCCCTGAGATGATGCAGGTATTATCCCATGTGCAGTGATGGCTCTGATTCTTCCCTACACACATACACATGCATTCTATGTTTTGCCCGTCCAAATAATGATACTATTTGGAATGGAAAAATGGTCTTTACGCCTTTTATGCTTTTACTTTTTACTGATTGAATATTGTCTAATGCGATTTTTTTCTTCATTTTGGCCTTCATTTCATTTCATGCTTATCGTTTTTGTTTGACTTCTGCAGCAAATGATGAATATGCAGCAGTTTCTACCCCTGCTTAATCGACAACAAACAACTCAGTAAGTTGAAGTAACCTAAGTGAAGATTTCTCCTCTGAGATGGTCTATGTATTATGGACCTTCTCAGCGGAGAAACCTAAGCTTGGATAACTCATACTCACTCCGTCCCAAAATGATCTTCCCACTTTTTTTGTCATTACTTGATTATTTTAATAGATGTTTCCAGCTTAGTTGTTGAAAGAGTAAATTTGAATTTCAAAACTTAAATTTTGAAATATGATATGAGTATATTTTAGGCATGAATTGGTCGGCCCATTTTTTGATGCTATCACCGAAAAATAAAAAATAAAAAATAAAAATAAAATAATTTATATATTAATACAAATCTTTAACCTCCTTTTCTTATTTTATTTCAATTAGTTAAGATCAGGATTGTTTTTCAAATAATTGATTCAAATTTAAAATTGTCTGAAATTTGAATTCAATCTCATTCGGAGAGTAGATTCAGTTAAGGAAATGAATGAAATTTTAATTGTTAATCCAAATTTCAAAATTAGAATTCAATCTCATTTAGAATTTGATTGATTTAATTAGTTGTGGAGATATAATTTATATATTAATACAAATCTTTAACCTCCTTTTCTTATTTTATTTTTTTACAGATAGGGTTACTCATCTACTATTTAGCCGCCCAAATTTTTGAATTCATCCTAGGTAATTCTAATTTCTTTCTTTATTTCTTTTATAATGATTTTTGCTATTCCGTTCTCTTTATTAATAATCTTTTTTATCTTTCATCTTTTATTCCATTCAAATTTTTATTGTTTGATCAGATGCAAATGGATACATATTCATCACGAGGAGGGAACCTACTCAATAATTAAAGACATTTAGATTCGTCTAAGGTACCCTTCTCTTTACATTTCGAATCAAAAGTTTGTAGCTTAATAAAATCATTTTTTTGTTATACAGGTGGTTGTAATTTCTATCTAAACTATGTAGTCGAGGTTATTCCTATATATATTACTACTATGTTGGCTCACATTCTTCTCACTTTTATGTGGCACATTGCGACTGAGATTTGCTACAACAAAGAACTCAAAAAAGGCATTCCTGATAGCAAGTATAGGAAGATCTCCAAGACCCTTTCGGATTACATGATATATTGCTGGTCATGAAGCCAAACATGATGTCTGGAGTAGCAGGAATCGGACAAATAAGATTCAGAGATACTTGTGCAGATGCCAAGAAGTTCTTTGAGAGAAGAAAATCAAACAAAGAAACCGAAAAAAGACCCATAAATGCTAATGGGTCAAAAAGCGAGAAAAAACCAGAATTTCCTGATAAGATAATACTTGATCAAGAACAGATAGAAGCTTGCATGAATATTTATGGGGTATTTACTGAGGTAAAACCCAAATGTATTGAGGGAGATAGAAGCAAGTCTGTATTGTTTGATGGATGCATATTGGGTAAAGAGATGATTAAAATAGAGGAGAATGTTAAGAATTTGGATAAGTGGGAGTTAATGAGTAAGATGTGGGTGGAGTTACTGTCTTATGCAGCTTGCCATTGCAGAACAAATGCTCATGCACAGCAACTGAGTAGTGGCGGAGAACTCGTCACTTTGGTTTGGTTATTGATGGCACATTTTGGATTGGGTGATCAGTTTCAGATAAATGAAGGTCGAGCCAGGCAAAATTGATTGTGGGAAAATAGTTTTTTTTTTTTTTTTTTTTGATTGTGGAAATTAACTTAGCTTAAATGAAAGAAATATATCATCTCTTGTGAACTCTTCTTAGTAGTATGTACGAAGTTAAGTGTATTTTCATATATTTATGCATATTAATTCTACTTTTTGTTGCCAAACATCATAAGGCAATTTAATTCATTTTTCTGAGGAATTTCTCACAAGCATCTTCCATCTTGAATCCATTGAGAAACAGATTCTGCATTGTTCCATAGTGTCAATTTTATGTTGGGGTGTCAACCCATATTCTACATCAGCAATTGAAAAAAGAATATCTATTACTTCCTCTGTCACATTGAGATACAATTGAATCCACCATCGATGCCATAATTTTCTGGCAACCCATTTCGGACCACCCACAAAAAGAGAAACAACATTATAGCTGTCTTAGTACACCCAAACTCTGTATTGGGTACAAAAAAGTTTTATACGGAGTATTTGCTCTTTATTTATCAAGAGACATTCATTTTGAGACGAATGGGTGCAATGATTATTTATTTATTTATACACTAATTGATTGAGGAGAGAGCATGGAAATGCAGGGATTGTTCCTTAAAAGAATGTAATAGATAACAGTGGTTTAACTATTTATGATTTTTAAACGGAAGTTGATAAAAATAGTGGTTATATATGTGATTGTTGAATAAGAGTAGTTCATAAATCGGATGTAAATATCAAGATAGGTTAATAATTTCTATTTTTGACTCTTCCTGTCCAATAAAAATATTTTCATTTACTATTTTTGTTTATCTCAATTAATAAGATAGCCTTATTTTTTATATTTTTATGTTAAAATCATTAAACTTTCAAAAAAAAAAAATAAGAATTCAGTCCCATATTAAAGGAAAGGATTCTAAATTTATTTGAAATTTGAAATAAGAATACAATCTCATTTAGGTAGGAGTTGATTGATTTAATTAGTTCAGGAAATCATTTGAGTACCAATTGTTATCTAAATTATTCAAAATAATTTGAAAATTAGAATTTAATCTCATTTAGGAGTTGGTTGATTTAATTGTTATTTTATGATAAAATCAAACTGTAAATATTTTAAAGTTTCGATAAGATATATGAATATCACTAGGCTTAATCTCCATATAGCTATAAAATAACACCTCATTCAGTATCTTCACTCGCCTAAAACGATAGTGTATACCATACACCTACAATGGCTTTCATGAGGCTGAAATATTTACGTCTCCTAAACTTTATGAGCATGACTACAAGCAACCAAGCCTCCATCTGTTCGGTGCTTTCCACTAAGCACATAGCCAACAATCATTGTATTGTATTCCAACTCATGACATCCGAGAAGATGATATTTTTGATTAGCCATTAATTCATCATATTCGAGAAGATGATATTTTTGATTAACCATTAATTCATCAGATCCGAGAAGATGATATTTTTGAACCACAAAAATGATATTTTTATGTTTCATACTAACCGTCTTATTTTGAACATTTATATTCTCTTACTTTTGTAAAATTAAAAAAAAAAACACTATTTATTTTTCTAATTTTTACCCACTTGAAGTGTAATAGTGTTTCGGACAATTGTTTCATCAATCCAATTGCAAAAATTTACAATAAGCGTGCAAACTTTTGATACAACTCTTATATACTCCTTCCGTCCCTGTCGAGTGGATACTTATTTCCTTTTTGGTCCGTCCCAACCCAATGGAGACTGCCTAAAATGGAGGAGAATTTTTACTATTTTCCCCACTCATTCTCTCTCCTATTTTACTTTTACAGTCACAACACCAATCAAATCACTATTCCTTCCACTTATTCTCTCTCCTATTTAATTTTTCATACTCACAACATTTCCTTCCATTTTTTTATCTTTCTTACTTTTTCTTAATTTACTTTTTCTTAATCTGTGTGCCCAAATTTTTGGTATCCACTCGACTGGGACGGAGGGAGTATGTATATATATATATATATATATATATATATATATGTATATATATATGTATGTATATATATGTATGTATATATATATATATATGTATATGTATATATATATGTATATATATATATGTATGTATATATATATATATATATATGTATATATATATATATATATATATATATATTAAATATGTATAGTTTCTTCCTTTTATAAAATTAAGATAAGAATAAAGATTGTGTATAATAAACATTAAACATAATTCTTCTGACTACTCAACAGGTCCTTTTATAAACTACCCTATGTTTACCCATTTAAATCATCAATAGTATTTTGTATAATAATGTCCTCAACCCACTTGAAATTGTTTACTCATTTTTTTCTTAATTAATAAGCGTGCAAACTCTTAATTATGAACAAATTTAATTATTTCTTTTAGACATTAATTTATATTGAGACGGAAGGATTAAGTGTTGTATTTTTATCAATACAAAATTTAAATCTTCCTAATATGTAGCAAAATATTCATTATTAATTAAATTTGTTTAAAAAAAGTACGTGATTTAGTTCTTAACAATCTTGGGCTGACGTTTTTCTCCTCTTTGTCACATTTGACGAGGCAGATTTGACACTAAAATCCATGATAACCCATTTGCCCATATGGGCTGCCATATTCATCATAAGATCTTGGAGGTCCTAATATCAATAATGACCATTTTATTCCCATAATATTGCACATTTTTTATGTATTTGTAATGTCCATTTTACCCCTTAGGCAAATCGTATTTACCGTAAAAAAATTATGGCCACATCAGTAGCCCCCGACTCCTTAGCTCGGTTATTTATGAGCGAGTGATGAGTAATTAAGATAAGAATAAAGATTGTGTCCACATGATGTATGCGTTTACGTCGATGGTGGGGGGGGGGCGATTAATAGGAGCGTAAATTAAGGACGAGGTCCTTATGCATTTAAGTTGGGAGGTCAAAATGTTCATCGAATCGGATCACTATTGCCTAATGAAGGAGCCCCCCCCACAATTCGCGCAATTATATATATATATATATATATATATATATATATATATATATATATATATATATATATATGACATCGATAACGAAGTTATAAACAGAATAAAAGCTATCAAGTACTTATCTTTAATAATGTACGTTCTCATTATGTGCTTTATGTACATATCATGTGAAATATCTATTTATGTTATATTACTTGCCTTCAAATGAACATTAAACATAATTCTTCTGACTTCAACAACTCTTTTGTAGCGGACTTGAGAAAAATGGTTGATGAAAACAACCCGTATGCAAAAATTTACAGAGTAGCTGCAGAACGTATTTCATTGAGAAATTCCAGGAGATAAAGCTTCGACTGATAGGAAAACGATACAAGGATGGAAGAATGTATAATTTGCCAACCACTTCTGTCTGAAGTGGCAGCTCTTATCGAGGGTGATATTGAAGATGCACCTGATGTTAGAGACATTATGGTTGAGAAACAGTCTGGTGAACTAAAACAGATTCACGAATTCAACCCATGTTATCTTCCTCTTCAGTATCCCCTGTTGTTTGTTTATGGGGAAAATGGATACTATACAAATATTCCTAGGAATAAACTTCCTACGGTAAAGCGACCTAATCTTTTGTTGAAGGAGTTCTTATAATTCCAGCTCCAAGAGAGGTCTACATAAGGACCACAACTTATGAGAAGTGGAAGGCTACTGCAACAATTCGTAGTTGATGCATACATAATGATGGCTACACAAAGGCTTCAATGGATTCGTTACAATCAACCCGCTCTCATGGTAGAATCTTATAGCAAACTTTCGGATGCAGTTTCAAGAGGAGATGTCAGTCCATCGTTTGCAGGCAGACGAGTTGTGTTGCCATCAACATATACCAGAGGGCAGTGGGCAGTGGTGGATTACTCAGAATTTTAAGGATGCGTTAGCTATTTGCAGGTGGACAGGATATCCTTCGCTCTTTATCACATTTATTAGCAATCCAAACTGACCAGAGATTACAAGATTTGTCCAGAAGAAGAGGCTAAGACCAGAAGATATGCCTGATATAATATGTAGGGTTTTTATGATGAAATTTGAAGGATAAGAAAATTTTTGGTGAGCCTAATGCACGTAAGTAATTCTTTCCCAAATTAAATATGTGTTGCATTTGAATATCATTTCTTAATATAATATATTTATTTCATCCGCCCCACTATTTTTGCTCCTTTTAGTCAACTTAATTACAATTAGACCTATAATTTGAATAAAAAATAATTATCATTATCAAAATTAAAAAATCGTTATTGAAAATATTATTAAATATGATACAATTTTAATTTTAATTTTTCGTAAGGTAATTATTTTTAATTTAAATTATTTGTCAAACTGCAATCAAATTGATCAAAAGTAGCAATAACAGTGGGGCAAATAGAGTAATATTAACTAACTTTTTATATTATTATTGAGGTCCACTAATTTTAACTATGCACATACTTATTCAATGCAGTTGTTTACACAGTGGAGTTTCAAAAGCGAGGTCTTTCCCATGCTCATATTCTTCTTTTCTCAACCATGGACCAAGCACGAATTGCCAAGGATGTCGACAAGTGGATATGTGCTGAGATTCCCGACAAAGAAACTACCCGGAGTTGTACGAGGCTGTGAAAGAATATATGGTAAACATTTCCTTGTGGAGCCGCTAACCCAAAATCCCCGTGCATGTGTAAAAATAGATGCTTAAAGAACTTCCCTAAAAGCTTTAATGAAGGCACATCCATTGACGAGAACGGATATCATGTCTATAGGAGGAGATATACCGGTGCCAATGTAGAATAAGGTGGAGTTTTACTTCATAATAGGCACATTGTACCTTATAATGCAGTGCTATTATTGAAATATCAGACCCACATCAACGTTGAATATTGTAATCAAATGAAGTCAATAAAGTATTTAATCAAGTATATCAGCAAGGGAAGCGACAGAATTGGGGTAAGGTTTTGCGTGGATGATGAAGTGAAAAGGTATGTCGATTGCCGATATGTTTCTGCATGTGAAGCAATGTGGAGAATATTTGGATTTGATATTCATTACAGGACACCTTCTGTAGAGCGCTTATCTTTCCATTTAAAAGGAGACCAAAGCATTCCTTTCAAAGATGGCGATTATCTTCCGAATGTTGTGGGTTAGCCTACTGTTATCTAATCTTAATTTTTACAATGGATGAAGACCAATCGTGAGAATCCAGATGCTCGACAGTACAAGTACTATTAATTTTTGCATCATTTTGTTTGGGATAAGCCAAACGAGAATGGTGTCCTAGAAAGAAAGGCACAACAATAGGACGGATTTACCATGTCCCGATGAATTCAGGAGATATCTACTATTTAAGGATAATGTTGAATCATATTGCTGGTGCTACATGCCATAATGATTTAAAACTGTAAATGGCACCGTGTACGATGATTACAAAGCAGCATGTTATGCTCTAGGATTGTTAGATGATGATAAATAATATGTTGATGGGCTCAACGAAGCAAATGAATGGGGATCTACGGATTACTTAAGAAGACTATTCACGATGCTACTACTATCTAATAGTATGTCGAGGCCAGAAGACGTCCGGAATAAAACTTGGCAACTTTTGTCGGATGATATCATCTACAAGCATCAAAAGAATTTTAACAATCCTGGTAAATGTTTTAATATGTTAGAATTTGAATTTTTTTGTGAAATATATATCACATTGCATATATTATCTTTTTAACTCAAGTTTATTAATCATTTTTTGAGCATTTTCTTCTTAATGTGAATCAATTTCTTATATACAGGTCTAACATTCAGTGACGAGCAAGTTAAAAAATTTGCTTTGACTGAAATTGATAAGTTATTGATAGCAAATTGCAGCAGTCTCCTGAATTTTAAAGATATGCCTAAACCTAGCACTTATGTCATTTGTGATGCTAATATTAGATGAAATGTCATACGAGATGAGATGAAGGCTGAGCACTATAGATTATATGCATGTTTGATCGAAGAACAAAAGATGGTTTATGATAAGATTATGACTGCAGTTGATAGTGACAATGGTGGAGTGTTCTTTCTGTATGGGTATGGAGGTACGGGAAAGACTTTCATATGGAAGACATTGTGCTCTGCCTTATGAAGTAGGAGGGATATAGTTCTTCCTGTGGCTTCTAGCGGTATTGCTTCTTTGCTTCTTCCGAGAGGTAAAACTGCTCACTCCAGATTTTGTGTACCCATCAAGTCGATGAAAGCTCAACTTGCAGCAAGATTAAACCGGGTTCTGAAGTGTGTGGTCTTCTAAAGAAAATAAAGCTCATAATTTGGGATGAGGCTCCAATTACCCACAAGCACTGCTTTGAGTCTTTTGACATGAGCTTGAGGGACATTATGCCTACGTCTGATAGTCGATTCTCTAATAAGCCCTTCGGTGGATTAGTTGTTGTGTTTGGAGGAGATTTCAGTCAAATATTGTCGGTTGTTCCCAAAGGAAGCCGACATGATATTGTGCATGCTACCATTAGTTCATCTAAACTTTGGAATTCGTGTGAGGTCCTTAAATTGACAAAAAACATGAGATTACAGGTAAACTCTTCTAAATTCATCTGATATTAAACTCTTAATATTCTACGTTTCCCTATTTCAGTCATTGACTATTTTATATCAATCATTGTCTATATGCAGATCGGATCATCTTCTTCCGATTATTTTGAGACCAAGGAATTTGCTAAATGGATATTACGGGTCGGAGATGGGGATGTCGGTGGATAAAATATTGGAGAAGTTGATCTTAAGCTACCGGATGACATTTTGATAAGAGATGTAGTTGATCCTATTGCAACTATCGTCGAATATACTGATAAGAGATGTAGTTAAATTTAGTTAGGATTGCAACGTTAGGACACAAATTTCTGCATAAGATAATTGGTTTGTGTAAGAATGTTTTAAGAAATCCAATTGTTAAATTAAATTGGATCATTGACCTTAAACAAAATGAAGTTAGGTCGTGATAATTTGTAGGTGCGATTCGTTAATATTTTAATTGGGGTTAGTCAAACGAGTTAAAAAAATGAGATTTGCATGTTTAATTCGTCATGTACACTGCACATAACTAATTAAAAGAAAGAGGTTATCAGTCGGATAATTAATCCACTAGAAATTTATTGAAATTATGTAAATCAAGTATACATTTTTATTTCAATATAAACGTTCCATATTATTTATTTATTAACTTGATTGAATTTTTATAAAAAATTTGTGTAAGTGAAGGACAATGGCAGGCCAAGAATGAAAGGTAACTCTGCACGCCGAAAAGTGGACCGCAAAATTTGGCTCACCGTTTCTCAGAAACATTGATCAAGCTTCAGAATTATGCAACGGAACGAGAATGGTCGTTACAAATCTGGGAAAACATATAGTTGAAGCAAGAATGCTTTCAGGAAAGATTAAAGGAATGAAGGTGTTTGTGCCCAGAATGATGTTGAGCCCGTCAGATATGACAAAATTCCCTGTTAAATTCCAACGTAGGCAGTTTCCATTAAATGTTTGCTTCGATATGACAATAAATAAGAGTCAGGGACAGTCACTTTCTCATGTTGGGCTTTACCTTCCTCGACCTGTATTCAGTCACGGGCAGTTGTATGTGGCAATCTCGAGAGTTACAAGCAAAAATGGGCTCAAAGTTTTGATTTGTGAGAAGGATGGTGAAACGAGCGAGGTTACTACTAATGTGGTCTATAAAGAAGTTTTTCACAAATTATGAGGTAATCCAAAATTTATGAACTTTTATAGTTGCATTAATTCATTTAGGGACGGAGAGAGTAGTACAGTTTTTGAATGTCAACTCTAAGTGTAGGTTCATTTCTTGCATTTTTGGACATTAATTTAGGGACGGAGAGAGTAGTACAGTTAGTTGAAATCATTTATTCACATGCTACCTGATACTATGATGGCTGGTTTTGAGCGTTGTTAGTGAAGCCAGCAGACATACTTAGTTTCTTCATTATTTTCTGTGTGCAGCAATAAAAGACTCTTAATTATGTTCTGTAACTGTATATTTCTGTAATTTCTTAATGTGCAGGTTAGTCGGCATTTTTTTCCCGAGTTAGCTGTTGGTTTTGAATATACCCGTGCTCTTCTCTATGTTGATGATGATAATAGTAGACTAAAAACGTTTTTTTGTTGTTGAATGATTGATGATGTAGTCAATACACAGGATGGCGAAGAATTTCAACTATTGAAATGGTTCATAGTTCATACGAATATTTGCTGATCATTTTGTGCTATATTTCTTTTTGACAGGTGAGAGGTTTTCGGAAATTGTGGGCAGCTCTTACTATATGGCACCCAAAGTTTTGAAGCGAAATTATGTACCAGAGGTTGATATATGGAGTGCCGGAGTTATTTTATATATTTTTGTTATGCGGGGTTCCTCCATTTTGGGCAGGTATTTTTCTCTAATATGCATATTATTCAATTCGGCTCCGAATGCATGTAGGTTCAAAGAATTTTATTAGCTTTATAATTGAGGAATATATGGGTAGTTATATTACATTTCTCGATGCAGAAACTGAACAAGGTGTTGCTCTTGCATTTTTTCGGGGAGTTATTGATTTCAAAAGGGACCCCTGGCCTCAAATTTCTGAAAATTCCAAGAGTCTTGTGAGGCAGATGTTAGAGTCAGATCCCAAGAAGCATTTGACTACTCAACAGGTGCTTGGTAAGTCGGTTGAGATTGATACATGAAGCCAGTCATGTAAACTTTTGATATGTTTTCTTTATCACAAATTTAATGGACGAAGAGTTTTATCATCCACCAGAAATGTCCATGACATGTGATTTTTTTGGTTCGCCTTTTCATCATAATGAGTTGCTACCCAACTTTAATTCCGTACTATAGTTTTAAGACTTTCTCTCTCTCTCTCTGAAAATGTTGAAGAGGGCAATTTGAGTACTTTGATTAGTTTGTGTGAATTTTGATTAGTTTGTGTGAATTTCTGAGCTGGGGGTTTGTTGGAATTCTTACATTTTTGCAACAAATTTTTAGTTTCAATTGTTTATGCCTCCATTTCTTTGACGACTTTGATTAGTTTGTGTGAATTCCTGAACTGGGGTTTTGTTGTAATTTTTACATTTTTGCAACAACCTTTAGGTTCTATTGTTTATGTTTCCATTTCTTTGAGGACTTTAATTAGTTTGTTGAAATTTCTGAGGTGGGGTTTTGTAAGAAAAGTGAATTTCATTGATAATTAAGTTTTTCTTAGAATTAGAAAAGGATTGTAGATGGGGAAGCCTACTGGAAAGAACAAAATCCAGGTTGGGCCAAAGTCAAAGGAAGGAAATGTTAAGCAAAACAAGGTTTCGGAAAGAACATCAAAAGCTTTCGATGAAGACACTGCTGTTTTCATCACCATGTCCCAACAATTAAAGGAAGAAGGGAACAAGTTGTTCCAAAAACGTGACCATGAGGGTTCTATGTTGAAATATGAAAAGGCCCTTAAGTTGCTTCCTGGAACTCATATTGATGTTGCCAATTTGAGGACTAATATGGCTGGTTGTTATATGCAAATGGGTCTTGGGGAGTACCCAAGAGCTATAAATGAAAGCAATTTGGCGCTTGAAGTTTCACCCAAGTATAGTAAGGCGTTGTTGAAGAGGTCCCAACTTTAATTCTGTACTATAGTTTTAAGACTCTCTCTCTCTTTCTGAAAATGCTTTGCGTCAGTTTTTCTTAATTGATTAGCTTTATTATTCCCGTCGAATTTCGACGGGCTATGAACTAGTTATATTATAATACTGCATTTGAACTTATTGGCATTTAAATTAATGAGGAATTTGATGGAAGTCATTTATTCCCAAAGTAACTTATAGGTAAAATTATGGTTTAATTCCATGAGGCCCACTCAGCTCATATCATTCAAAGCCAAAGCGAGATCCAAAAACCCACACACAAATAAAAGTCCAGATAAAAATGCAATAAAAACCACAAATCACGCGAGGGGTGTGATCGTTCGGTCTAGGGGTGCGATCGCTCCCTCAATCCCCCCTTGTTTCCCATATTTTTTCCAATTCTTGTCTTAAACCCTTAGTTATATGAGTGAATTTTATTATTTTTTAAGAAAATATGAAAAATTGTGAAAAAAATATATTAAGTATAATAGTAATTATGATTTTATACATTTAGATATAGAAAGGTATAAAAGAAGATTGTTTAAAAAAGGATGGAAAATTGTGAAAAAAAATACTCTTATACATAAGTATAAGATGTATAAGAGTATATTTATCCTTATACCTAAATATAACAGTAATTCTAATCTTATATATTTAGGTAAAGGAAGGTATATGAGAAGTTTAATAAAATATGAGTATTTTTTTTTTTAAGAAAAGATGAAAAATTGTGGAAAAATAATACTCTTATACCTAGGTATAAGATTATACCTTTGGTATAAGAGCGACAGGGGGAGGGGTATATGTGGGTGTGGATTTATGTGAAATTTTACATCTCAATTGGGCTTTTATAATTTTATTGTCTCGCTTGAGGGCCCTAGAGTCCTCATCCCTAAAATTCCCAAGGAAGAATATGAAGTCAATAATGCAAAATTGACAAAAATATAAATATTTAAAGAGAATTGTTATTCATCCCGCAACATTACTAAATATCCCCGCACTATTAAATTTATCCAAAAATTAAACATTTAATACTAGATACAGCACCATTATTCATATTTTATCAGTTAAAATTCCTAAATAATCACCCACCTAAATTTAACATAACACACCCTCACACCCAATCTTCATCTTCTCCGATCAACTCTTCATTTTCTCCGGTCAATCTTCATCTTCTCCGATCAACTCTTCATCGTTTTCGGCCAATTTTCATCTTCTCCGATCAACTCTTCATATTTTCCGGTCAACTCTTCTTTCATCCTTCGCAAATATAGAAAATAAATGCCCCCTCCAAATCACGGTTATATCCCCTCGCCATATCCTATATTTCCTTTCCTCATATTTGACCATACACGTAGTCGGAGACGAAAGAACTATAAGAAAAATTAAGGGTTTTTTGTCTGTTCGGTCAAAACTGACCAAACAATATTATCATGTTTGGTTATCAGTGGCCGAAATATTACTCCTTGTTCAGTCGCTTTTAACCGAAAGTTATAATTTTGTTCGGTTGACGGTTATCAAACAAGGTGACATTGTTTGACCACTACCAACCAAACGTCGTAAGCGGCAAGGATGGAGCATCTCAAAGCTCCAATAGTGCAACAATCATGAAGTTTAAAGCATCATAATCTTTCCCTCTTTCAGTCAAGTGCAATAAGGAAACTCATACTCCAATTAGCCGAAAAAGAATAACCGGAGAATCCAGCGACATTCTAATCAACGCAGTTTAGGAAAGATCAGAGAAAATTTGAAAATCCTTATTTAGGCATAATAAAGCTAAAGGTTAAGAGAATTGTCATTCACCCCCGCACCATTACTGAATACCCACGCAATACTAAGTCTACCAAAAAGATTATCTAGCCATACCGCCACTCTTCCTATTTTACCCTCTTCCTTTCCTCTCTTCTCTTCTCTTCTCTGCTGCAAGCTCTTCTTAATGCCGACCATCTATTTGCAGATTCCGCCCAGCTAATAGCAAATCCCTCCCCTCTCCAGTTCGGCGGTGATTGGCCTCTCCGGTTCACATCATGCCGAACAACATCATCGACATCCAGATCTGCAAAATCCAAACTGTTACACACTGGTCCTTTCTCCGGCCAGAAATCTATATCCCCGAATTGTCCCCAACTATCTTCTCATCGCTGGCAATCACCGACCCAACCCAAATTAAATATTCGCCGACTAGATTCTCCTCTTGTGCCGCTTCTTCCATTGTCCAGCTTCACTTCCAAACAGTGCGATCATTGCATCTCCGACCATGATGGCTCCGATGAGACCTATACTTCGGGTGTCTCTCTTTCATGCTGCCCAATTCAGTTCTGCAACAACATCCCCCGGTCACCTCCCTCCTCTCCGGCAACAATAATCCTGAACCCAGTCCATTTACCAATGCCGTCTCTTCTATTGCTATCCAGCTAGGGTTCAAAAGGGTAAAATAGGTAGAGTGGTGGTGTGGCTAGTGAATATTTTGGGTAGAATTAGTATTGCGAGGGTATTTAGTAATATTGTGGGGGGGTGAATAACAATTCTCAATGTTAATCTGTTTTTTCAATCGATGTTATTTTTTAATAATTATCCAACGGGATATTCATTAGTATTGCTGGTAAATAACAATTGAGATTTGTTATTCACCCTCACAATATTACTGAATACCCCCGCAATACTAAGTCTACTAAAAAAATTATACAATAGACACACCACCACTATTCCTATTTTATCCTTTTAAAACCTTTAAATATACAACACCTAAATTAACAAAAACCTATGTCTCAAGCAAATTCAAAGGCTTTCATGAAAATTCCACTCCATTCTCAGATCCCTATCTCTTCTTTCTTCTCTTTCCCCTCCCACAAATTCATTCATTTTTATTTTACAAACAGGCAAATTCCTTCTCGTTAAGAATTTCTTAATTAATCAACAGCCGCACCGACTGGATTGGAGGCCTCCTCGGCAAGCTCCGGGGATCCAATAAATGTATGGCTCCGGCCGCCTTGGGAAAGTTGAGAACCGAACTTCCCCCGAGGCCGACCTCGCCTCCTTCAGTCCCTCTCACGTCTTCAACGCCGTCGGTGTCACCGGATGATATTGATGGCAGCAAAGTAATCCCAATTAGCTCATATTAGAATCACCATTGCCGATTTTGCTAAGTAGAACACCTTACTTAAAAGTCCTGGTTGGTTCAATTTGATGCTAGGCTCGGTCGTCACATTGACTTGGACAGATATGAAATCAGTTTGATTTCACCAAAAATAATGTGTTGGATTTGTCATTTTGATTGATGACATTTTTGTATCAGGTACTGCTGTGGGGCATTCAGTAATTTTGCGGGGTAAATAACAAATCCCATAAGAATTCTCATATTTAAACCTTAAGTTTTGAAAATGAACTTTTATAGAAGGTTCAGAAAAGGAATTGTTCTTGTCAAATACCAAATACTTGCAGCCCTATCCCTCCTTGAAATCGAAATGGAAGATATTGATTTCGCTATAACAACGGAAATAAATTGCTCAGAATTTAAGTTCTATTCACAGAAGAGAAGATAGCGAGAAATTCAAACAAGGAGAATCAGAACTGGAAGAAGAATTGATCAATCTCAATGTGAGTTTCTCTCTCTCTCTCTCTCTCTCTCTGAAACCTAGTTCTCTATTTATCTAAGAAATGTAAATGTAAAGGTTGAGTTTATTGATCAATGCTTCTACCTTATATACAAGAGAGCAACATACAAAATGTAACAAACTCTAACAAACAAACAGACATAACTGTCTAACAAACTATATTACAATTTCACCTATCTACTTTCCTCTTTGTACACTTAACACCCCTGAAGATGTGTCTGTTGATGTGTCTGCTGACTCACTGTCTTCAGCATCCCCCCTCAAGCTTAAAGTGGGAAATAAATTCAGAACATTAAGCTTGGAAAGAAGATATTTCAATTGAAGAGATGAAATGGCTTTAGTAAAAAGATCTGCAGGTTGACATTTAGAAGCCACATGTGCAGTATGAATAAGCCCAGCTGCAATCTTTTCTCTAATCAAATGACAGTCAATTTCTATGTGTTTAGTCCTTTCATGGTAGACAGGATTAGCAGCAATGTGTAATGCTGCTTTATTATCACAAAAAAGTGCTGCTGAAGAGACTTTGAACAGATTTAGCTCAGACAACAAAGAAATAACCCAAGTGAGTTCACAAGCAGTGGATGTCATACACCTATATTCAGCCTCTGCTGAGCTTCTAGACACTGTTGTTTGTTTCTTTGCTTTCCAAGAAACCAAAGAAGAGCCAATGAAGATACAAAAGCCTGACAAGGACCTTCTTGTTGTGGGACAAGAAGCCCAATCTGAATCACAAAAAACTCTTAACTGAACAGAATTAGAAGCAGGATAAAATAATCCTTGACCTGCTGATCCTTTGACATATTTCACCAATTTAACAGCAGCATCCCAGTGGGGAACTCTAGGAGATCCCATAAACTGACTTAGAATATGCACTGAGTATGCCAAGTCAGGTCTAGTTATGGTAAGGTATATTAACCTTCCAACTAGCCTTCAATATTGCTCAGGATTGGAATGTAACTCACCTTGGTCTGCTGCTAGAGTGTGATTTCGTTCCATTGGAACTTTAGAAGATTTAGCCAATGTCAAGCCAGTATCATTGACAATGTCTAAAGAATATTTCCTCTGATGTAGACACACACCCTTGGAAGATCTTGCTATTTCAATACCTAGAAAATACTTGAGCTTTCCCATGTCCTTAATATTAAACTTAGACTTCAAATAAGTCTTGATGGAAGCCAAAGTTTTAGGACAGGAACCAGTTACTATAATATCATCCACATATATCAACAAGATGCTCACAGCAGAAGATGTCTTATGAAAGAACAAGGTGTGATCATTTTTGGATTGAAGAAAGCCAAATGAGAGAAGAGCAGTAGACAATTTTGAAAACCATTGTCTAGGAGCCTGCTTTAGACCATATAAAGACTTGTTAAGTCTACACACAAGCTGCTGATTAGGATAAGTTTGAAGAACACCGGTAGGAATCGAATATCCTTGAGGAATAGCCATGAAAACTTCCTCAGGAAGATCACCATGCAGAAATGCATTGGTGACATCCATTTGATCCAAAGTCCAATGCAAAGAAGTAGCAATAGCAATCAAAATTCTGACAGTATTCATCTTGGCCACTGGAGCAAAAGTCTCAAAATAGTCCAAGCCCTCTGTTTGTGTGAAACCTTTGGCCACAAGTCTTGCTTTGTGTTTGTCCAAAGTGCCATCAGATTTATACTTAAAGTTATATATCCATTTGCATCCTACTACCTTTTTATCATTAGGTAGAGGTTGGTTTGTCCAAGTATTATTCTGTTCTAAAGCTTGTATCTCAGTGTCCATTGCCTTACACCAATTGAGATCCTTGATAGCTTGAGTAAATGTGTGAGGCTCAGAAAGAACAGAAATATTGCAAATGTATGAATAATAAGAGGGAGATATGTGATTGTAGGAAAGAATAGAAGAACTTACCAAAGCACAGGAGTTGTTAGAAGTAGTAAAAGAAGGAGGAAGGCCACCATAATCCCTGTACTTGACAGGCACTTGTCTAACTCTAGTAGGTCTGGGAACAATAGTATGAACAGGAGAATTAGTAGACAGAGAAGATGGAGTAGAATTCTGAGATTGAAAGATGTTAGGAGAATGAGTAGGAGAATGAGGAGTAGAATTCTGAATTTGAGATGGGGAGATAGAGTTTTGGAGTTGAGGTATGGCATCATCAATAGAGAAGAAGGAGTTATCATGAAACATTGGAAGAGAATTTTTAGAAGGAGTGACAGATGAACACTCCTTTAAAGGAAATAAATGTTCATAAAAGTGAACATTTCTGGAATAAGAGATTTTGTGGGTTTCAAGATCATAGACCTTATAAGCTTTCTTTCCATAAGGATATCCAAGGAAAATACATTTGGAAGCCCTTGGAGAAAATTTATTCCTATGAGATAGAAGTGTAGAAGAGAAACATAGACACCCAAAAGTTTTCAAGTGAGTGTATGACGGAATTTTGTCAAGAAGAACCTCATAGGGACTTTTATGATTGAGCAAAGCTGTAGGAAGTCTATTGATTAAGTATGTGGCAGTCAAAACACAATCTCCCCAGAATTGAATAGGAAGATGAGACTGAAATTTCAATGCTCTGGCCATTTCAAGAAGGTGTCTGTGTTTTCTTTCCACCCTACCATTTTGTTGAGGGGTTTCCACACAAGAACTTTGTTGTTCAACACCAAGAGAGAGAAGATAAGAAGTAGTGGCTTGATTAAAGAACTCAGATCCATTGTCTGATCTTATTTGTTTAACAGAACAACTGAACTGAGTTTGAACCATGGCAATGAAAATTTGAAGATATGATAAAACTTGAGCTTTGGATGAAATGAGATAAACCCAAGTTGTTCTAGAAAAATCATCCACTATTGTCAAGAAGGAGTGATGATTATTATAAGTATGATGCTGAAATGGTCCCCACACATCACAATGTATGAGACCAAAAGGAATGGAACAATGAGATGTGCTCAAAGGATAAGGAATTCTGGACCGTTTAGCAAAATGACAAATGTCACAAACATGATTTTTATTCATATTTCCAGAATCAACAGAGGATACATGCTTCATGAAATTGAAAGGATAATACCCTAATCTCCTATGCCACAATTCACAAGTATTATGAGAAGTACATATCATAGAAACAAATGAATTTGAGCTACTATTATTCTGAGGTAGAACAAGTGTATAGAGGCCTCCTTCTTGTTTACCAATCCCCTTCAACTTCCTGTGGTGTAAGTCCTGAATAATGCAAAAGGAAGAGAAGAAGGACAGTGAGTAATTGCTATCCAGTGTGAGTTTACTTGTAGAGATAAGATTGACATGGAATGAAGGTATGTGAAGAACATTAAGCAAGACAATGTCCTTTGAAAGAGTAATGGTACCTTTATGAGTCACATTGGACCTCTGACCATTAGGAAGATTTATGAAAGAATTAATGAGAATAGGATTTTCAAGTAAGGAGAAAATGCAAGTAATATGATGAGAAGCTCCAGTATCAACAATCCAATTAGGTGTAGCATGTGGACTACTAGGAGATAAGCATTCAGACCTAGAAAGGCATGAAGTATAAGCATTACCTATAGCCTGACTAGTGATGGAATTGTCTTGAGCCTGTAAGAACTCCAGGAACTGAATGTACCTTGAATCAATTGTACTGGCAGTAGACATCCCTTCTCCAACAACATTGCTATCTCCAACAACATTGCTAGCAAACTTAACTGGAGGAGTAGTCTTAGGCTTCTGAAACTTAGGCATTTTAGCAGGATCTGGTTTAATGCCATGTAATTTTTGCCATTCAGGGAAGCCATTGAGGAAGAAACAACTATCTCTCACATGTCCTGTACCACCACAGTAGTCACAAAGCAGATTTGCTTTGTACACATTTCTCTCCATCTTTTTAGAATTGAAATTGCCTTTGGATTGATGATTGCTATGAGTTTTGACCATTAAAGCAGCTACAAAATCAGTAATACTTATAGAAGCACCAATTGAACAAGCTCTCTGCCTTTCATCTTGAGCAAGCAGGGCCAGAGATTGACTCATGTTAGGAAGAGGTGTCATAGTGAGAATAGTGCCTCTGATGGAAGTAATCATTAAGCCCCATAAGAAATTGAGTAACCTTATTAATTTCATCAAGTTCCTGTAACTGGCATTTGGAACCACAAGCACACAAGCATACACATATAGGTGCATTGCTCACATTCACTAATTCATCCCATAATCCTCTGAATTTCGTAAAATAGGCAGTTACAGTCATGTTACCTTGAGAAAGCGAGGCTAATTCCTTACGAATTTGATAGATTTGAGGAGCATTCCCTTGCATGAACCGATTAGCTAGGTCATTCCAGATCGCATGAGTTGTTGGAAGATACACCACACTCGAGCGAATTTCGGTGCTAATTGAGTTCAAAATCCAGCTGATGACCATATCATTGCAGCGTTTCCAGGCCATGAAATACTTCGAATGAGGATTTAGTTGTTGATGAGTGCCATCAACAATTCCAATTTTGCACTTCGAGGACAGTGCGACACACATACTTCGCTTCCAGTGACTGTAATTGAAGTCATTTAGATATTCGGCAACAAGCGTCATTCCAGGATGATCATTCGAATGAAGATATAGTGGATGAGCTGGTGAGAGTTGTAGAGCTGCATCAGCAAGATCATACACATCAGATTGAGAAGAATGATCACTTTGATCATCAGTATTGGAGGTATTGATAGGATCTGTCGTCGCCATGGTTAGATCAACAAAGAAATTAGGGCTAGATTATTGATCAGAAAGGTAGAGAAAAATGAGGTTGCGGAAATGGCTCTGATACCATCTAAGAAATGTAAATGTAAAGGTTGAGTTTATTGATCAATGCTTCTACCTTATATACAAGAGAGCAACATACAAAATGTAACAAACTCTAACAAACTAACAGACATAACTGTCTAACAAACTATATTACAATTTCACCTATCTACTTTCCTCTTAGTACACTTAACACCCCTGAAGATGTGTCTGCTGATGTGTCTGACTCAATGTCTTCAACAATTTATTTGGCAAGTATTTTCTGAATCTGACGATTGATTGCATCAATTTAAATTTTTATTTCGTTGAATTGATGCCGTAATAATCCGCATTGGTTTGAGTATTTTAATTCTGAATTTGATTTGATTTGATATGATTTATTTACCGTAGATTGGGGAAATTATGCTTCTTCTTTTTTTTTTAATTTCGAGAGCATGATGAATAACGTTTCGAGCATCTGTTTTAAGGTTATGCTAAATCCGTTGAAAGATTAATAATTCAAGTGATTATTCAATTTCTCGGTTGAAATATGCACGTGTATTTGTTAGTCAAAACCCTAGTTTTACATTATGTATTGTGTGTTTCTTTTTGTAGTTTGCCAAGGTTATTGTTTATCTTTTCACTTGGGTTCTGATTTCACGTCTGAATTTGACTGAATTGATAAGAGGTAGAGTTTGAAGACTGATTTCTAAATTACTCAAACGGTTTGAATATTCATCTGAATTCACATCTGAAATTAATGTTACGACATTTAATAGAGTAGAAAAATGAGATGAATAGTTATTCATTAAGTGTTTGGGTTGTTTATTTTTGAAATTACGAGTTTATGGAAGATATATATATATATATATATATATATATATATATATATATATATGAAAAAAACCAATTAAGAGGTAAAATAAATGATAGTTTTACATCTGAAAAATTAAGTGGAAAATAAGAGACATTCAGATCTGAATGGAGAAAAAAAACAAACAGTCTGAATTGTATTATGTCTCATGCACCTACCCATTCAGATCTGAATAAGAGCTGAAAATGAAAAACAAGTAGCTATAGGTTTTATACATCCTCAAAAATGTTGGTGAGTACTCTAAGGGCTCGTTTGGTAGTCGGACAAGTATTAGCAATATTATTAATGAGGGGATTAATATTTCCCTCATTATTATTAATGGTACTAATAATCCAGTTAATAGGAACTATAGGAACTATATGACTGTTTGGTTGATACAAGATTAACATGCTCTAATCTTGTCTTAGCTTAATTAATTTTTCGACAGGAAATGATAAAATATAATATTATCATTAACCTTACAAAAATACCCCTAACCCTCTAACGCATAGATTATGCTTAAAACATTAAAATAGTTTGAAACGGAAGTATCCATATTATAAACATAATCAAACGTTACAACAAACTGTTTCATCGTTTGTATATGTGATTTTGATTTTGATTTTCTAAAAGGATTAAATGATGAGGTGGTCTCCCATGAGAACAAGGGGATCCGTCTCATGCATGAGACGGGTCGACCCATGACCCATGGGGCATGATCCAGCCATCTGAGGAAAGGGAAAGACGGGGGAGGGAAGGCAACGCAAAGATACAAAACGTGGCTCACCAAACCAGAAATATTGACTTTGAAATTTACTACTTACAAATGCCCCCTTCTTACACCTACACCATCACTCATCAATTTGCAATTTCCGTTGGATTGGGACCTATTCCTCCTGCTGCTGCTGCTGCTAATTAAAGCTCCTTCCCCCCACCCACATCTCTTATCTATCAAACCCCTATTCCTCACCTTCAGGTTTGATTTACAATTTCTTCTTGATGGGTTTTTCTTCTAATTGCATTTCGCCCACCAGGTTTTGGGATTTCTAGTTTCTTTTTAATGTGTACAATAATCATTGGTTGAGTCATGTTCTGTTAGGCAGAACATGATGTTCCTCTTTGTTTCAAACTCAAAAAATTGAAATTCGGGAGTAGCTTTTTCTTGGAACACAACTTTACAGAATGTGTTCATTTCCTTATTTTTTTAATTTTATTTTTTTTTGCTTTTTTCTTTTTTTTAGTTTTTATATTATTTTTTCGGCTTTTCAGTGGTTTAAAAAAAGTAATAGTTACCATCTCTTAATGTAATGACTGTATACATATAAAGTAACATTGTTCATAAGTAAACGTAATGCCTGTTTTAAAAAAACAAAAGCTCGTTTTCACTCATTTTTTCAAATGTAATACAAACTATATGTATTACGTTTGAAATGTAATAACTTATGTATATGAATGTAATAGTTTATACAAGTAAATGTAACACTTTGATAGATGAAATTGTAACATATTTCTATAGATAATGTAATACTTTTACATGTATCATGATAAATTTGAACTCATTGTAAATTATTGTTTGAAAACATATAGATATCTATACATATGTGTTACAATTATGTACAAATACTATTACATATAAATAACACGTTTTTTACATTTTAGTTATAATAAGTATTACCTTTGCCAAACGAAGAAAACATAGGGAAAAACACTATTACGTTTCTGTATATATGTATTACTTTAATGTATACAAACTATTACTTTATATGCATACAATCATTACATTATGTTATAGTAACTATTACTTTTCACAAACCGAAAAAAAAACAAAATATAAAAAAAACAAAAGCCCGTTTTAAAAAGTATTAGTTACCATCTCTTAATGTAATGACTGCATACATATAAAGTAACATTGTTCATAAGTAAACGTAATACCTGTTTAAAAAAAACAAAGAGTCGGTCTGCTGAGAAACGCGTTTCTCCGTCGCGTGTGGAGAAACGGGGCTATGTTTGTCGCGCGACATACTTAGCCAGTTTCTGGATATCCTTTTCAAGGCTTCTGGATATCCAGAAGCTTTAATATGGATATCCAGAAGCTTTGGAAAGGATATCCAGAAACCAAATATTTTTTCTGGATATCCTTTCCAAAGCTTCGGATATCCGAAGCTTGAATATGGATATCCGAAGCTTTGGAAAGCGATATCCAAAAATATTTGGTTTCTGGATATCCTTTCCAAAGCTTCTGGATATCCATATTCAAGCTTCTGGATATCCATATTCAAGCTTCTGGATATCCAGAAGCTTTGGAAAGGATATCCAGTTGTTGTGGCTAAGTATGTCGCACGACAAACCAAGCCCCGTTTCTCCATACGCGACGGAGAAACGCGTTTCTCCCCAGATTTTGTGAAAAACAAAAGCTCGTTTTCACCCATTTTTCCAAATGTAATACAAACTATATGTATTACATTTGAAATGTAATAACTTATGTATATGAATGTAATAGTTTATACAAGTAAATGTAACCCTTTGATAGATGAAATTGTAACATATTTCTATAGATAATGTAATACTTTTACACGTATCATGATAAATAACACGTTTGTTACATTTTAGTTATAATAAGTATTAATTTTGCCAAACGAAGAAAACATAGGAAAAAACACTATTACTTTCTGTATATATGTATTACTTTAATGTATACAAACTATTACTTTATATGCATACAATTATTACATTATGTTATAGTAACTATTACTTCATAATTTTTAATAAAATCAAAGGATAATTATGTCTATTTACAAAAATAATAAATAATAAATTTGTCTGGTTGCAAATTTTTGTACTGAAAAAAACAAAAAAAATAATAGTGAAAATAGCTTCTCCCATAAATTATTTGAATAAATTAATAAACTATTACTCCTATGAGTGGAAAAGATTATTAAGTCATTTATCGTTAAGGCCAAAGTCAAAATTGTTGGAGTTGGTCTTATAAAAAACTAGTTTTTCCTTAAGATAAGAAAAAACGTGTTTTTCAAAAGCGGGCATTATTATTCAAAACAAACGGTGGCATTTTCGTAATTACTGGTTTCCCCGTTTGTGCCAGTGTCTGTTTAACAAACTGCCAGTGTGATAAAGTGCCAGTGCATGTGTCACAAAATGCCAGTGAAAAAAGTGCCAGTACCAATTTAACAAAGTGCCAGTGTAAATTGGCACTGGCACTTTGTTAAACTGGCACTGACACTTTTATACAGGCACTTTTATATACATGAACTGGCACTCTTCACACTGGCACTCTGTTACACTAACACTGGCACTCTGTTACACTAATATTTTTGCTGGCTCTCAAAAACACAAGCACTGGCATTCAAAAAAACATGGACTGGCATTCAAAATCACGTAAACTGGCACTCAAATACACATACACTGGCACTCAAAAACCACTGGTAATCATTTTTGCTGACATTCAAAAAATATGGACGGGCATTCCAAAAAACATGAACTGGCACTCAAAAAAAAACAAACACTGGCATTAGTATACACTAGAACTGGCACATCAAATCTCCCAGCAATCCCTTCGCCCTGGCACTCCTAAATACATTAACTGGCACTCAAAAAAACAAACAATGGCATAAGTTTACACTATAACTGGCATCTAAATAAACAAAGCCAAAAATCAATCACCACGCGAGAGATATTGATAGAAATGGCTATTAAGCCATGGAAGAAGAATACTCCATTGATGATCCATCTCAGCTATTTCACATCAAATCTCTCTTGAACACTGGTCTCTATTCCGGCGCAAATTGAGCAGGGAGACGCCAAGGGATTTGGAATTGGGCCTGAGGGTAACAGGTAAGGTTGGCCGGAAATAGGAGGTAGATTGGTGGTGGTTTAACGGCTGTAACAGGTGGACGTTGTCGCCGGCGAAGGGGAAGGGTGAGGAAGATGAATCTGGTTTTGGGAGAGATGATGGAAGTTGGTGTAGAGAGGGATGGAATCGATTGGGGAAGAAGGAGGAAGGTCGTTGGTTGATTTGGGTGTTTCTTAGGTGAGAATTGCCATGGATGTCGGTTAGAGGGAGCATTGGTGAGGTGAGGAAGACGATTTTGGGCTCAGCGATGGTGAGGGAGTCGCCATTTCCGCCTTGAGAGAAGCTTTTGCGAGCGATGGTGAGGGAGTCGCCATTTCCGCCTTGAGAGAAGCTTTTGCGTTTAGTGAGAGAAAGTGAGAGAGACCCGTTATTTAAAACACTTTTTTTGTTAACTTAACAAAAAACGCGTTTTTTATAAGTTTTTGACAAATTGTTGGCTTTTTCTAATGGTAGGTGGTCAAGTTTATTTGCTGTGCTTAAGTAACTATCTTGAGAGGACTTGATTGGTGTTATCTAGCGGTGATAGTTACCGGCTTGGGGTTGTATTTGGCGTTCTTTGAGGAGCGACGGTGGCGAGCGGGTTTAGGATCTGTAAATAGGGGGAAGAAGGCGATCGGTTTTGGGTAGAATTGAGAGAGATGGATTGAGGTGAAGAAGAGGATTAGAGAGAGTAGGGTGAGGTTTCCGGTGAGGTTTTCCGTTCAATTGGGGTTGAGGGAGAGAACGGTTGTTGTTGATTGATAGGGAAATTGGGAGAGGTTGGATCGGTGAAGAAGGTAATTGAGGTAGAGGGAGGTAGAGCTTGGGGATGGTTTTGGCCGGAGAAGGAGAACGGTGGTCAAGGTGAGGAGGAAGCTCGTTGTTGGTGAAGAAGACCGGAGAGATGGGTGGAGGCTGTGGTGCGTTTAGAGAGAGAGAAGACTGGTTTCCGTTTAGAGAGAGAAAGGGTAGTGAGAGAATGAGAGTGGTCCGTGTGTGTTCAGATGGGCTGGGTCATGGGTCAATGGGCTGGGTCATGGGTCAAAAATGACCCGTCTCATCCATGAGACGGGTTACAGTGTTTTCACATAAATTTTTGTCTTAAATGATTTATATAGAATTGTTGGAAACTTGATATTATAGCAAATCTTTGTGAAGATCTTGGTGTTCATAAAGAAGGAAATTAAGAGTCCTTTGATGACTGAAGATCCGACTCCCGAACTCCCTTCCCCCCCCCCCCTCTCATTCTCTTTCAGTTTTCACATTTTTTTTTATATTTTTTTTTTTTATATTTATTGGTTTTTCAATGTGCAGTTATAAAGGTGTCGGACAATTTGCATCTGGTGCCTTGTCTGACCTAGAGCCACTCCGTGGTCATCAATAAAATCTAAAAGTGGGCCAGCATGAGAGTTCTGTAGATGACTCAGCTTATGGTAAAATGATGATGAGTGAAGATGACTCAGATTATGGTAAAATGATGTCAGAAAAAATGTACGTAATTTATGAATAATTATTGAATGGAATGATAGCTAAATATGACGTCAGCTTTGCTAACCTAGTACTAGTAGTGACAAGTAGCAGTTTGCTAGTGTTTGTGTGTGTAACTGAATGAAATGAAAGATTTGTTGTCAGAAAAACATACAAATATTTATGTGATTTAAAAAGTGGACTATTTACATCAACCGGTTTCACTTTGAATAACTCAATAGTACTCTCCTAAATCCTTTTATCTTTGACTCCCAACAACAACAACGAAACAATTTCAAAATAATTTGGGGTCTGCTAACATAAATCCTCGTATAAATCCTCGTATGATATGTCATCGTGAAAAAATAAAATAAAAAAAAGGTTAAAAGAAGAAATAGGTGAGAATAAAATTTAGAAATGAAAAGAAGAAAAGCAGAAAAAAAATGGTGATAGTAACAAGAATAAATATATACTGTAATATATTGGGAAAATGAATAAAAAAAATAAAAAGCAACCCCTATCATTTACATGAATTTTGGTCCTTCACTCCGATCTCTACAATACTAAATTTTCATATGTATGGATTGAGATGGAGGAGAGAGAGAGTACAAACAGGTTTCAGATCCATAAAATCAAAATCTAAGAAGTTCTTAGTCATTGGTCGCCGAAGTTGATCATCGGCCAAAGTAGGTCACCTTCTTAGTTGACATTGACAGTTAACAGCAATAACTAATCAGTTTTCAATTGTTGATCGGCAGAGTTGGTGGTAACCGAAGTTTATAGTTGGCAAAGTTGTTGATCGACGGTGGTTGGAGAGAAAGTAAATGACGAGGAGGGCAGATTATTTTAAGTGGGAAAGGGTATATTTGTTCATTAAAAGTCTCGAGGACTTTAGGGTTAATTGCTTAGGATGCAGACAATATGGTCAATTACCAACAACAACAACAACAAAAAAAAAACATTAGACTCCATGCAATTTTATATACATAAGGTACAAACAAATAAATACAACAACCTGGGTATACCACAAGAAGTAAAATCAAAACATACAAAATGTCATATATCTACATCATCTACTATCTACCTGTTGTTGAAGAAAGCAATTGTAATGCAGATTCAACCAAATTCTCCAACTTCCTTCTCAAACCTCCGACAGTATTCACCAAATCCGTATCCTCAAAATCCGAGCTGGTCACTCGTAAAGCTTCCAGCTGTCTTTCTAAGTACCATCTAAGACTAGCTTCTGCAATATTAATCAAACTAAAAGAAGCATTCATATGCATAAATTTCACAACAAGAAGCCCTGCCAGAACTTGTTGCTCCCCTTTTACAAGCTCCGACACAAAACCCGGAAAGATAATACTGCTGATAATATATGATTCTATCTCATTTGACTTTCCACCTTCGAGATTCGACGAATGACTTTCTTGACTCTTACGCGATAACTTCCCGACCATATAGCACAAGTAAGAGAAAATGGTGCCATATGAAGGTTGGTTGTTAATTGTCGAGATCAGTCCTGAAGACAAAAAAAGAATTAAAAGGTCGTGGTCCCCACCAACTGTGTCTGGTGTACCTTCTTGTTTAAGCTTACGCTCGACAACATCCAGATATTCCGTCTGTACCCCTTCATAAGGAAGTAAAAGCAATATCTTCAATGCTATAAAGAAGTCAACATCAGTCAAAGTTTCAGTTAAGCTACGAGCGTCGTCTTCATCTAATAATACACCATATCGCTTTGAAAAAGATTGATCGATCAGTTTTAGTATGTCGCCATATCGAGAAAATGATACTAGCCTTTTGAAGATCACCAACCAACATGAATGGAGAGGATGAACCAGGGTAGTATCGGGTTTCTTGGTTTCTTTGTCGTCAGAAGATTCTTTGAAGCTCTCCCATCCGTCATCCCAATTATCGGTGCCCCATTCATTTCCAGCCTCGACTACTGGTAAACTTGTCTTGTCTTTCTCTTTCTCTTTCTCTTTCTCTTCCACAAAGAGTCCCTCCCACTCTCCTAAAATGGCTACCAAAACATCAACATGTGATTCGGATGCAGAAGCACCAGATACTTTTGAGAAGCAAGAAACAGCTGACTCCACAGATAAAAGGTCTTCTGGAGTTATCTCCAAGCCTGCTGAGATAGCTGACACTAACTGTGAGGATTTTAGGGCAACTAACGTATTTGTAAACCTACTAGATGCTTTTGGTGCTTCACCATGGACTATAGTCTCGCTCTTTGAACTCATAAAGCCCATATCTTTCCACCCTTCCCATGGAAGAACACTTGCCTTTAGCTCACTTGAAAACTTCCTGGAACTTCTACCGGTGGCTGCAATGAATTGCATGACTTCCAGGATGTAGACTCGAACATGGCTAGGAAGCTGCAAATTGTCAGAAAATTTAGCCATACTTCCCCAAACTGCGTGCCTAACTTTCTTCAATTCCTCAACATTAACCTCCAGCTTACTTAAAGATGATAACAGAATGTGTAATTTTGGGTATTCAGGGGACCCACTGGTTGGGCCCACTAAGATAGTTTCCAATACACCAACATAAAGATGGGAAAGATCCATGATATTATCCAATTGTTTTTCATTGTTGTCAATCAAACTTGAACCAGGGGGGAATTGTGAAATCACTTCTGAGAAAACATTTGACGTGGCCTCGAAGCGGCAACCGGAAAAAATCATTGATTTGCAGAAATTAAATATTTCTACAGGCAAACTACATGTTAGACCACTGTTGATGTAGGTGAAAACACTACCCCATCCCTCACTTGGTGAAACTTTTCCCTCCAGAACCAAGCTCGCAAAAACTTTAAGACACATTGTCAAACAACTTGGGCAGAAGTTTTCTTCTGAACCTTTGTGAGATACAAAACCTTGCATATCTCCGGTCAATCTGACCCAGAAATTTAGTAATACGACGAGGCTGTCCTTCCACGTCACGTCAGAAGAAAGATTATCAAAAGAATTACTCACTGGCAGAATTACTGTGATGAATCGCCTCATTATATCCAAAACACCTGGATCTGCTATCATTGTGATGTACTTTATCGCTTTATCATAGGTCTGCGCAGTTTCATTTATAAAGCATAGAACCTTTTTAGGGTTTTGAGAAATGCTTTCCGTTTTAGCCCTAGTCTCCAACACTGTCAACAAAGTCAATACATGCTGGCTATAGACATGCTGCCATGGTACAAGACCATCGGGCATTGGTTCTCCATAGATGCCAACAAGGGCCTTCACCAACTCTGCCAGTGCTTCCACAGTCTTCTCATTAATGTGGGCAAGCACTTCCCTGCTGAAGGCCTCAATGTTCAAACCTTGTAATCCAGCAATGTTTTTGAAGTTTAGGTCCTCGATGAAAGAAACCTTCCTACATTCTTGCTCAACGATCTTGCAAAAATTACCTAGCCCACGAGAACTTCTGTATGTTTGATAAGGGCCGCTTACAGAATATGCTTCTTTGTTTTCTTCTACATACAGGTAACACTCAGAAAGGAGCCCATACATGTAAGTGAGACGAAGTTTGTTGCGACCATCGATTTCAGGATAGACACCCGAGATAGTTTTGATGGCTTCCACAGAACTATCAAATACTTTGATCTTAAATTCTGAAATTTCAGATTCAATGTCATCAATGGTCCAAACTTCTGAGGCAAGGACAGAACCAAGGAATTTCAGTAATACCTGAAAAGGACATGACAAGTGGAGTTATCATTCAATATATAATATACTACCATGAAGAACAATACTCAGGTCAAACAGATCTCAAAATTGAGATGCAGACTGCATGTTATTGGTTTCTTCTGTAGGCCCCGTCACTTATTGATGGGACCTACAGTTAATAATCATCATCCACTCAAGGAGATTCAGAAACTTGCATACCTTGGTTGGGTCTAAACCATAGGTATAAGCTAATCTCAGTGCATCCCTCAGAATTCTTTTTTTCTCGATCTTCACTGATTCAACGTGGGAGAACAGAACACTCTCCATATAGCTGATGTCCCGGGATAAAAAGCGTTTAGCTTCAACGCCAGGAATTATTTGCTCTATCGCCCTTGTATGATCAGCCACCCGCTTTTGTTCTTCTAACTTCAACTTCCATTTTCTCCAAAATGAGGAATGTGTATTGCCTATTTTGTCTCTCTCATCTAAATTCAAAAGATGGATGGTGAGAATTACCGCAGAGACATTAACTAGTATGAGATTTAAATGTGCTAATACCTATTAATGATCGAAGAGAGAAAAATATATAGTCCGAAATTACCTGAACTGAGAAATGTCTGTTTCTCCTCAAATTTCCTCCGCAATAGCTCTTTCCTCTGGCCAGGATTCTCGCACTCAGCTCCGGCATTATGTAAAAAACTATAAATCACGCCCACATCCATGATGCTGTTAATGTCATTGTAATCATTCCTCGTTTTCACTTGTTCTTCTATTATTTCTACCCCATGGAAGGCATCGACAAGGTTTAACAGAAAGGAGCATCCTAGAATGTCTTCCTCTTGAGTAACAGGTGGTTCTATAACTGATTTGGTCAAAGAGGCAACCAGATTATCCCTAGGAGCAAAATCGTTCCTTGCCAACCATGTCACAATAGTCACCACTGCTTGGGTTCTAACACTAAGGTAGAGCTTTCCTGAAGCTGAACTAGATATTAACTTTTTTCCACTTCCTGCTTCCTGAATCACTTCAAGCAACCATGGAAGGCGTAAAGCAACAAAGGTCAAGACTTTTCCATTTTCTCTTAGCAAAGATTCCCAACCAGAGCCATTCTCTGTAGACAAACTTTTTGCAACTTCAGAGAGTCTTTCTTTCATGGTGCTAAAATATGCTTCCTGATTGCGAAAAGGAATCCCATCAGACCAATCAGTGTCTTTCCTTGTCAACATCGCTAATCTTTCACATTGGCCTTGCATGTCTAGATCTTTCCAAGCTTGAAGCAGCTCACTGATTGATTCCTCATCGCAGTGACTCAAAGAAAAACCTAGAAGCTGCTTTCTAGAACTAACATCCATGTTTTCAAGTGCGGGACCCCTTGCTAGGGCTGCACACAAGTCCCAAACAGAACCATGCCCCTTTTTGGCTAAAACAACAGAGAGATCGAAAGCGAGCTGCAAATCTCCAGCAACTGCTGCTTCTCTTGCAATAGCTTCTTGAACAGCTGATATGTCATTTTGAGAGCTTAGTCCAAGAAGTTTGGATACTTCAATAAGCTCGTCAACATTCAGATAAGCCCCAGCTTGACTCGTGATTGCCAGCTTAATAATTTCCATTGGATCATTGATTTGTCTATACTGCATTGGCAAAAGGTTGACTCCAAGCATTGGAAGTTTGTTGGTAAGTGCATCGATAATATCTGCCTCAACCCTCACAAGTCTACTGCTTGGGAATATATTCAGGCACTCCTGCGCCTTCCAGATCTGATACATGTTCTAGCAGTTAGGCAACAAACTTTTATATTGATTTGTTAAGCTAAGGAACTATTCTCGCTCAATAATTACACTCAAAACAGTCCAAACTTGATCTAGATGTTAAATGCAATGTTCAAGTCAAAGATGAGTACTTCACAAAAGAGACAATTTGTAAGGAAGTCACATATCAGAAAACACAACACCTAAAACAGAAATAATGGTAACAACAACAAAAGTTTGCTATACAGTCGGGTTTGAATGAACCACTTGAAGCACAATCTGCCACTAATGATCTATTTAACTTCCAAATTCTTTTACCTTGAAAGTACACATGTACTTTTTGGTGCTAATTAATAAAAGCTTGGTAAGGAGCTATTGGGCCTGTGTAACATTCATCCATATCTGTGTTCTTATGTGAAGTGAGAAAGCATTTGATCTCTCTGGACTCTTCTTCAACTTGACCCACTCCCTAGACAACTTTTTATTAACTACTTTTGGAGCAAAGACATGTACTATTTTCCGATACCGGTTTCGTTTACTAATTGCTTTTTGTCGGACAATGTGTGTGTATACACACACACACACACACACACACACACACACACACAGAGCATTGAAATTGAAAACATCTTCTGTTTCTGTATAGAAAGAAAGATGGAAATATACAGAAAATGTGATTCCTTTAAAGGGACAAACTCAAAAGTAAATTGTTGCAAAGCATTCATAAACCCATTAATACTTACTTCTGAGCAAGACAGACTCGAAGCGGAGAAGAAATACTCTCTTGCAGCTTGAAGGACGAGAGTTTCAGCCTTGTCTGTTGCCAATGCCACTGAACCAGAACCTTTCAAATAGTTTCTTGCAAGTGAAAATTTTCCAGCTTTTAGCAGTCCCCTGCAGAACTCCAACAACATATACTCTAACTCCACAAAAGGAAATGCCTTTTCTTGCAAGCACTGCAAATCACGCCACATATTTGCCCAGTCATTATCCGTTCGACTTGGTTGGCGACGAACAAATTTTGAGAGTATAAGTCGAATAATCTGCTTTACACCCTTCCCGTCTGAATGTGCTTCAACGAAGAAGCTGATTGGCTTTGGCACCTTAACATAAGAAAATGAAATGTCAAATTCCACAAACACAAGTCCATTTGATTGCAACTATCTATGACTCCCTCCGTCCCAAAATGAATGACCATTTTTGTTCTTGGATCATGAACAGAAATGGAGTCATTTTGGGACAGAGGTGGTACAATTTATCTGCATATCCAAATCATCATTGCAATGAACATGAATTACTAAGCATCTATCAAATTCGAGAAACATATCCTCGAATAAGAAACAATAGCAAATACCACACCAAAAAATAATAGCATGAACTTTACGGCTTCATTCAAGGCCCACAACTTTGTTAATTTTCGACGTCAGCATGATAGTAACAAAGCATAGCCTTTATGGAAAAATTTCAACTCTTCCGAGATGAATACAGGAATGCAGCTAACTGAAGAAGAAGAACCTCAAAACAGTCTCTTCTTTTCCGGATGAATATGAAAATGTGTTAAATACCAATTACCAATATATTTATATGCACACAAACATGTATCTCTAGAATGATATGCAGAAGTACAGAATCATGATGACAGCTGCAATAAACATGTGAAGTTTGCCATCAGATCTTCCAAGCAGAATGTTAAGTTCTACAACATACACTAGCACATAGGCTGACAAGAGGCCCAACTTGGCCAGAATATCAAGGAAAACGAGATATTCAGCATTCACTACATCATTCATAGAGTTTTTAGCCAAATTGACCTGCGCACTGTTTGGGGATAGTCAATTTCACTAAACGTAAAATGTCCCATGCGTACTTTAATTCATTTTCAATTTGACCATATTTTTTAACACCCGCTATAAAATTAACGGACCAGTCATGAGAGTAACAATTTAACAGGTGCAACAATCAAATTTTTCAAATTTGACCCCCATAATTTTAAGGGGGTTAATTGACATTTTTAAAAATGGAGGGAATCTTAAACAGAAGAATACAAATATATCCCCTCCTTCATCTCCCTCTCATCATACACAATCCCACCTCAATCCTGCCATCCCTTCCCAACCCAACCACCACATCTACTTCACTTCGACAGAGAGACTAAGATAGAGAGAAAGGATGTCGAGATCAAGAGCACTCTCTCTCTCTCTCGTCAAGACCACCCACGTCATCCCCTACTCCCATTGTCACCTCCTGCTCCTTCTCCGTCAAGATCCGGCGAACACCATTCCTGACACTGCCCTCCACTTCCCATCCACACCTTCGACCCCACCATCGTTGCCCCCTTTTGACGGAGATTCAATGTTTTGAGTCTTCCCCACTTTCTCCCCTTCTTCTAGATCTGGCGTTATTTCCAATTTCCAATTTCCATAGCCACCCCTACCTTCCAGGTCACATAGATCTAGACTACCCCTCCATTTCGCTTTTTGTGCGGGTAAATGAAATGTATATGGATTTTTTGGAGATGGGTTCTTATTTTAGTGTTTTCTATTTGTGATTCTTCTATTTTATTTTATTTTTGTCTGATTCAACAATGCGGAATCTAAGGCAGTGAGGATATTGAATTTAGATTTGTTTGTTTGGAGATTTGGTTGAATTTCAAAAACCTAGCAGCAACACTTGATGATGGCTCCACCAAATCCATTCATGAGTTTTCTTTTTATTCAGTTTTAAGGTTTTATGGATCTTGAATTTGGATTTAATTTTGTAATCTTGGTATTGATGTTATAAATGGAATAGGGTGATAGTGGTTGGGTGGTAGTGATGGGGTATGTGGCATGTGGTGAGGGGTTTGTTGGATGGAAGGTGATAAATGTGGTGGTAGTGGGGGGTCTTTGTTTTAAATGACATTAAATAAAAATAATATAGTTATACTTCATCCGTCCCAAAATGAATATAATATGTTTAATTTTTTTTTGACATTCATCCGTCCCGAATTAAAATTAAAAAAAATATATTATTACCATATTTCATATTATTAAAAAAAAGTTTTAATATATTAATGTTTCAAAAAAATTTGTTCACGACCGTTTTACTTATAGAATTTTCAATAAACCCCTTAAAAAAGGAAAATCAACTTCAAATTAACTGGTCTGTTAAATTGTTAACTCTAATGGACAGGTCCGCTAATTTTATAACGGGTGCTAAAAGGTGGTCAAATTGAAAATAATAGTAAAGTACGCAGGTGAGATTTCACGTTTAGTAACTACGTATGTGAAATTGACTATCCCAAACTAGTACGCAGGTCAATTTGGCCAAAAACTCCTATATAATAAACAAGAAAAGTACAATCAGTTTCAGCATATATTTAAAAAAAAACAATCATACAAAGAGAGCATACTTGGTAAAATGCCAAAAGCCTTCCTGCCTCAATATGGCCTTCCGCAAGTTTAAGCCGTTTCCTGAGGCCCTCAACTTCAAAATCTGTTAAAAGAAATGATTGTCAATTTTGTTGTTTTTCATGTTGTCCATAGCATATATGCACCTGGTGTAATGAACGTGGAGGACATAAATACATTTGTAGTTAAATGCGCCAAACAACGTCTAATATCTGAAGGTTTAACTGTGAGAATATTATGCATCGAAAACCAGCTTGCATCAAATAAAAGGAAGACTAATAACAAAATGAGATCCTCAAGTCATTCCAATTCTGTGAAGTAAACTTTCATTTCAACAGAAAGATTAATAATGCTTATTTTTAAGTTCATACTCTTTTGATATCCAATAATCAGTCAGTACCATAACAACTACCTTGTAACGGTGGAAGTTTAGACAGCATAGAGGCCATAGTATTCCATTTATCAGTGGAGGTGCATAAATATACTAACTGCACAGCACAATCTACTGCTTCAACCTCGTTTCTGAAAAACCTTGCTCTTCCTAACTCCTTGCACCCTTCTTCAATAACAATCACGCAAATATCTATCTTATTCTCCTTAGCAACCTCTTTCAGCCACCTAACCAGAAATGAGCCATCCGTATTCTCTGAATTTGTGCCGTTACCTATCATTTCATCTCTAATATCAGATCTCTTTTGCATAAACGGTAATGCTTTATCACATAATCTTTTAATAACATTCTTCTCTTTAACTCCTTTAAGCATCATTTTGAACTTCTCATAATTGGATAACTGTTCCCATGCAGCAAGGCTCATGGTGAAATTCACTTCATTGTCATTATCATCAGAGTAGATTAGCAGCTCCAAGTAAGAAATATTCTCATGGAACTGCTGCAACTCACTGATACCCTTGCGGCATGCAAAGTCAACCAAACATCGGCAGTTGTCTAGCTGCCCACTTAGCTCATCAATATCTCTAGCCCTACTTTTGTACCATGTAGAGAGCTCATTAGTTGACGGCCATCTTAATCCCAACGAACGTTTGACTATAGGTTCCGTTCTTATCTGAGTGTCCCTCTCATAATTATCAGGCAGTCTGTTGATAAAAGTTACCATCTCTTTACATTCAACCCAATCTTCTTCTCTCAGAGCATTACATGGAGGAGGAGAATTTCCAGGAAGCAGTTGGCCATATGTTTGCGCTGGCACTGTTTCAGGGATAGCAGCCAAAACTTCTAGCGTGAAAGGAGCTAGTGAATAAGGATGGCGTTTAAAGAGAAGGTTCAAGGCCCCAATTTTCCCACTTTCTGCAAGGGCTACAGATGCTTTATTAATTGGTGAAGTCCGAAATCTACTGTAATCCTCCACTGAGAACCTGCACAAGACTAAGTTAATGAGCTCTCGTTAATAGAAGCCAACTGATGTATTGCACATCTTCAATATGAAACACAACTGAATGAAAATAATATAAACTCAATATCTTGCAAAAAACAGATGCATATGCAGAGGAAAAGGAAAAGGATCAAAATAGAGATTCTTCTCAACTGCCAACGAAAAAACAAATATATATGTGTGTGTGTGTGTGTGTGTGTGTGGGTGTATACTCCCTCCGTCCCACGTGAGTGGATACTTATTTCCTTTTTCGTCCGTCCCACCTCAATGGATACTTCCCAAAATGGCAACGATTTTATTTTATATTCAATGGGACCCGCTTGCCATACCCACAACGACAATCCACTTACTATTCCTCCCACTCCTCTCTCTTATTAAACTTTTCATACTCGCAACACCTCCTCTCACTATCTCTACTTTTCTTTATTATACTACTTTTCCTTAATTGTTGTGCCCATATTTTTGGTATCCACTCACGTGGGACGGAGGGAGTATAGTCTAAACTTAATGAGACCATTTGCACGTTGAAAAGTGTTCTTTAGCATGCGTTTGAGAGAGATATCAAACTTACTAGCTTCAGTTGAAGGTCCGTTGAAACCATATAATGTATCGTAGGCAAATGTAACCTCATGTCTTCTTTAATTTACTGTTGTTTCTGAACAGTTTCTCCCAATTAAACAAGAAACTACTTCAAGGGGGCGGCTATATACAGATGGGGTATTGATTTACAGTTTACTTGTAAAAAAGACAGAGAGCAACAGTTTGTAGCATATAAAGCTCAACAGCAGAAGTACAAAATTTGCAAGAAAAAGATTACCAAAGAAAAAAAAGATTTCTGTACAAAAGCGTTTTCAATAACATTCACATCAGAAAATATGTAGATCCAATATAGTTATGCTAAGGGAGGGGGGGGGTTAAAGGAAGAAGTATTTCCACAGGTTCTCTCAGCATTTTCACATCAGCTCATGGAGAGATCACAATTCACCAGTTCCGAAAGATACCGTGGTCAGATAAGAAAAATATTATGAACACGTCATTTCGAAAGCTATGATGGAGTATACTACAAGAAAACTTCACTCACATACATCAATCTTGCCTACAAAAAATTGTAATGAAATTCAAGAGATCTTCAGGGCCAGGATGGGATTGGAAACCCAGGGATGGAAACAGATTATAGTACAAAATAAGATCTTGGCATATCTTTTGAAAACAAATGTACTATATATGCTGTGTGAGACTGTTAAATAGCTTTATTACCTCCCCATGTTTATCCCAATGAATGTCTCCAGCCTGTCTCTAAATTGTAACAACTTTAATCTTGACAAACGGAAATCCCAAGTCTGCCTACATTCATCATCTTCTGATTCAGAGAACATGTAGTGGTTAGTAAGGCGGAGCCCATAGGCAAGCAAAGCCCTCATTGCCTCTTCTGTTGGTACAACTCTATTCACACACTCGGAAAGTACAAAAGCCTCATCCTTGATAGTCGGTAGTAACTTATTTATTTCACCCAGTCCCTGGGCAGAATGCAGCCATTGTGCCTTCAACACTTCATCTCTATCTAATCCATGGCGATTGGCAAAGTTGAGGGCAGCCTGATACTTTTGACTGCTAATCAATACATTATACATCTCAGGGACGGATCTTCCTGAAAATGTTATCAAACTCCAGCGAAGTTTAGCACCATCAAACTGCTTATATTTTTCCACAGTTACAGACTCAGTGAGAAGCATATCCGATGATCTGCAACTCTCCTCAGATGATACACTCTCTAAAAGGAAAATGCATCCTGAAAAATGCTGTACTCGTTCTAAAATGGGCATTGAGTAAACAGAATCATCCTCCAGTAGTTTAAGACCACTAACTACATCAAGCATGTAGATGCTGCCAGTCCTATTAGCAATTGTAAGAATATGATCAGACCACCAAGTAAAATCAACTATGTTGTTCAACAATTGCCTATCGCTGCCCTGAGATTCATATTTTCCTTCATCTAAAAGTTGTGAAACAGATGATTGTTCTTCATTCATCTTAAAAATGACCAAGCGTCCTCTCAAATCCAAAGTAGAAACAAATTCACCTTGCGGTGAGATTAATGCCTTTGGAAATGTTAATGGACCTTCATACCCTTTTGGTTTGGAGTACAAACCTTCAAACTGAGTAGAAGTTACTGGTTTCAAGTTTAACTCCATTGTCCTCTTCCAAAGAGAAAGACTATATACTCCTGGAAAAATAAGAAACAGAAAAGGAAATGAGAAGTTTATCAACACGGAGAAAGAAGAGAAATCTCTTGCTGATGAAATAAAACGGCTTTGCACAAGAAAGTATCTATTTCCTACTAGAGTGCTACAAGTCTGCTATCCATGTATCTCTTTCTCCCTCCGTCCCAAAATGAATGACCAAAAAAAATTTAATTTGCTCTTGATCAAAAGCAAATTAAAAAAGTTTTTAGTCATTCATTTTGGGAAAGAGGTAGTACATGATAGCCAAATAATTCATGAGTACCCAGGAGCTAAACCTCAAGATTGATAGTGGGGACATGGCAAGTGTACTTGGCGATTAGATTCCACACAAGTTTCTGGCTAATATATGATCAGCATAATTAGAGACTGCAAACTGATACTCTACGGGAAACTTCTGGGAGTCGATTGTCACTTTTTGGAACAAGATTATGAAAAAAAAATGTCATTCAGAATCCTTTTAGTTACTTATTACAGGAAACTCAGTAGCGGAATCATTTATTTTCAGATGCCAATTGTAGTCCCAGGAATAAAGGAGAAGATTTTTGTCCATACAATCTGAAAATTCTGCCTAATAATTATTGTAAAATCATGTAGATATGAAAGAAAGAAGCAAAGGATGGTACCAGTGGCATTTGTTGATGTGATAGGATCACCACTGACTACAGCAAGCAGCAAACTTTCCGGGTGGTAATCCAAGCAGAACACATTTTGAGGGAATTGGTTCTTTAGTATTGACCCACTATATGAGCTGTGTGTTGTAGAAATCGAGGCACTTGGATCCCGACTGATCTCAATATCATGAAGTAAACCATCAGATGTAAGAATGCTGAAGGTGCACCTGACAAATATTTGTGTTCCCTCAAGCAGCAGTGGAGCAATTGAACATAAACAAAAATTGTAACAGGGTAGATTTTAAAGGATTTGAAATAGATGTATGAAACTTACAAACAAGATATTTTGGTATCAGCGTCATTCTGAGGAATTATGCTGATAATTGGTAACCCTTTCAGACGCCTCTTAGTAACTCTGGTTATCTCTTCACCATTAGCTCTAATTAAATAGAGTGTATCGGTGTCATCAACGACTCCGAGAGTATCATGGCCTTCTGACCAGGCTCCATATTTAAAAGTGGCAAGAGAGCTGCCTGATTTCACAGCACAAAAATTAGATGTAGGTTTGACAAAGAAGAGATATATCTTTCTTTCTATTTTCTTTTTCTTTTCTTCTTTTCATAAGAAAAAAAAATGTATTAACAAATTGACAAAGAGAATCATGTTCAGCTTCCAAAATTTTTTTGACTCTAAACTGGTAATGACAAAGAGCTGAATAAAATTAAAATTATAACCGGAGGGTCTACTCTTCTGAATGCACCCTAGCTTATATAGCCACAACAGATAAGGTGTAATGAGGATATAAAGTGATCATTCAGGTTGTGTCTGGAGGTAATTCAAGACAATGCCAACTGGCCAACTGAATAGCAGAACTAAATTTTATTATGACGAGTAACATAAATGAAAAATAACAAACTATTAGGGCTAGTTTGGTCGCCCGACACGGATAAACATGATTATTATTGAGGTATTATTTATCCCCTGATTATTAGTGAAGGAGATTAATAGTCCGGTTCTTGAATACAAAAGATGTTTGGTAAATACAGTATGAAGAATGAGATTAATACTAAAATTACTAAATCCTCCATATGGCATCGTTGTTTAATTTTTTCTGCGATAACAAACAAAACCTAACTCCAATAAAACTCCCTTACATTTTACAGCAATAAGAAAAAGATGACTTTAATTAGGAAAAAAAATGTAAACAGTTTTTTTTAATCAGTGAACCTGTAAACAATTTAAAACCCAAGTATATCTTGGGGAATGGTGGGTGATTATTGATTAAGGCCGTCATAGAAGAGGATGGCGGCCTCTTGCATATCATCATCAATTGCGGAGATTGGAAGATGAACTGATGGTACATTTGCAGGTCTCTTGGCTGAATCTACAATATACCTATGGTGATTAACATTCATCAAATTGCATCTAGGTTTGAAAGCTTACATATGGGTTTAGATCTGGGATTTCAAAATTGAGATAAAGGTTTGAGCAGAAAGAGAAATCAAGATTCCTTCGTGAATGTAGATTGGTAGATCTTTCTTCTTTAACTGAAAAGCTTCAAGCGTCAAAACTTGAAGTCATCTCAAATAAAGTGTGTGGGTGGGTGTGTGAGAGAGAGAGAGAGGGAGAGGGAGAGAGAGAGGTGGAAGGGAGAGAAAAGGTAAGGGTCTATCATGCAGAGAAGGAAAAATAAATTAGGGAGTCATGACTTTTACTACTGTTGGAGAGGGCAATTGTGTCAAAGCACATGATATGTTGTAGGTGTATAAATAATACCAGTCTCCACCAATGTATTAATTGTCAGGGGATTACGTCATTTAGCCGGGGTAATAGGGATTATTAGTCTCTTAAATCTGCCAAACACTTCCATGGCAGAATTAATTATCGTATCTGGCCCTGTTCCGAGCTACCAAACGCCTCCTTAGTGTACTATTCTAAACATTGTAGAATGTAACCCCATGCAAAGGCACCAAAGAACAGCTAAGACTCCATATTTCCAAGGTACAGCACCATATCCACCTTTTTAGCACCTGAAGAAACAAGGTAATAGACTTGGAGCTCACCCTTGCCCATGAACAAGATAGCATAACTGTGTTGCCCTATTTTTGGAACTTGTCAACTTGTTTTGTTTAGATACATTTATTAAATTTTTGGTTCAAAGCATTTGGTCTATTGGTACTAAATTTATAATAAGAAACCTTAAATCTCCATTACTATTGGGAAGGCTACTACAGAGACAAAATACACTACCCCAATGGGGGTAATAGGTGGATACAGGGATTGAATGAAATCGGAAAATGGATACGGGATGGGTTCAGTTCCCAACTTGTGTCTCACCATTCCTATACCCTGCCATATCCCACATGCACCTGCATACAAGTCGATAATTTCATGGAGTCCACTTTGGAGTATCTGCGCTTCATAGAAGTAAAGTCATAGAATACCAAAAGGCATCAGGAATCGTCTCAAGTAGATAGAATAAGGCTATATTTTGTCCTATGGGGATTGTGGCAGCATTACACTACATTTCACTGTACCAGTGACCCTTTACACATCTTTTTTTGAAAAATCATGGTGACATAACCCAATAGTTAAGCAGCTATACTCCCTCCGTCCCATTGATAAGTTTACAAACTTCCTCTTTAGGTGTCCCATTGATAAGTTACATTTTCCTAGAATGGAAATTTTATAATACTTCTTTATTAATGGTACCAACTTGTCTACTCACAACAACTATCCAATCACTATTTCCTACCCCATTTTCTCTCTCCTACCCACTCACAACACCTACTATTATAATTATTCTTCTTAATTTTCGTGCACTCTCCATTTCAGTGTTCTAAAAGACCCCGCCTAAGGGCGCCTAGGCCCCGCCTAGGCGCTAGGCCCCTCTCCAACGCCTAGTTCTAAATCCCGCCTAGGTCCCGACTAATTCCGACTAATTCCGACTAGTCCCCGCCTAAGCGCTAGGCCCGACTCCGCCGCCTAGCATCCGCCTAGCGCTTTTTAGAACCTTGCTCCATTTTGTAAACTTATCAATGGGATGCAGGGAGTATATGATAAAATAATAAAATCGTTCAATGTTTGCAGCTCCTTCTTCTGCTCGAAACCTAGAAAGATGCAAGGTAACAATGCTCGGGCATAGCTCTTGTGGAGCATACTCCCTCCGTCCCACTAAATATTACACTTTTGTGCATGGACACGGAGATTAATAAAATGCGTCGCTGGTGTAAGTGTTGAGTATAAAAATTGAAGTAGGAGAGAGAAAGTGGGGTAGGGAATAGTGAGTGGATAGTTGTTGTGAGTATGCAAGTGGGTCCCATTGATTAAAGAAATATTTTAAATTTTCCATTTTGGGAAGTGTAACTTTTAATGGGACAACATTTTTGGCAAAAAGTGTAGCTTTAAGTGGGATAGAGTAAGTATTTAACAATGCCAATAACATTAATGTTACGTACCAGTAAATAAGCCACAGGGCTTTTGGTAATCATCATCCTTCTGTAATACTGTTATTCGGTTTCCAACCGCTATAGCAACCCGTTCACCTCTTGGAGAGATAAACAAAGTGACGTCCATTTCTTCAACTTCTGTGGATGCTTGTATTTATTCCATTTCTCTTTAAGCTGACCAAGACCTTCACATGATAGCAAAAACAACAGGACGTAAGAAAAAAAAAGAACCAGTTCAGAAACAAGTGCAAGCATCTTGCAAAGGGTATGCTAAGGGACTCAAAATGAAGGTGTTATTTGTTTAAATCATAGTTTCGAAATGATAGCGCCTCTCTCGCCCGCCTCGCATTTTTGGCGTCTTTAGGGGTCTACCGCCTTTTGGTTTTGAGGCGGGCTGTTGTGCGCCTTTTAGCACAAAGCGAGGCCTTTCTTGGTTATGGCGAGAGGCGTGAGGAGTCTGCATTTGTCAAAAGGCACAATAGGCGTATGTGTAATATTAAACTAGATCATTTTGTAATTATAGTTGTATTATTTTAACTTAAAATGCGTTGTTTTGGGAAAACATGGGGTAAAGATAGCTTGTGGCGTGCATGAAAAAGAAAGATATATGTAATTTCTCTCGAGCGATCAAAAGAAAATAAGTGTAATAAATAACGAATTAGAAGAACGATAAAGAAGTGTAACAAAAAACACTACCGATAGCTTGCTTTATTCTAATTTTTAAAGGGAGGTTTGCAAATTATATTATGTTTACTAGTTTACTTTGGGTCTCCTTTTATCATTTGAAATTTTAGCTATATCTTATGTTCATCTCTAGGTATCCCTGGGTATGAACTTATATATTTGAACTCACTCATTTTCACGCTTTTAAATGACTACTTGTTTAATTATTTGAAATCAAATGTGTTTTTTTTGTCATAGAAATTCTCACTGTTGGGGTGTTTTAATTGTGTTAAGTTGCTATTACATGTGAAATTGTGACATTTATTTAATACAAAATTCTTGTTCTTAACATGTTTAGGCTCTGTTTAATACTCCCTCCGTCCCAGACCAAGGTTCCTTGGGTGGGATTTCACGCTTCTTAAGAAATTTTAAAAAAATGAATAAAAACTGTAAGTGGATAGAAGATTAGAGGAGAGAAAATGTAAGAGTTAAATGTGGGGTAGGGAATAGTAGTTAATGATTGGTTTTTTTGAAAGTGGGTAGAAGATTAGAGGAGAGAGAATGTAAAAGTTAAATGTGGGGTAGGGAATAGTAGTTAATGATTGGTTTAATGAATGGTTTTTTTGTAAATATATTAAATTATAAGGGTTTAAATATATTCAAAACTTGCCATTTATGGAAGGGAACCTTGAAGTGGGACGGACCAAAAGGGAAAGTAGGAACCTTGAAGTGGGACGGAGGGAGTATATTTTACACATATATTACTTTAATATTCCTTTTGTTTTATTTTACAGCCTTGCTCGCCTTTCGGCCGCCATTCAACCGCCTCGCCATTCGCCTTCTCTAGGAACCTCTCGCCCGCCTCTCGCCTTTCACATTTAACAACTATGGTTTAAATATGGAGACAAAGAAAAAATTATAACAGAGAACACTAGTCACATGCCACTTTAACCCTGCCAATAATACTCGATACATAGAATCATAATACTAATACCATAGATGTATGTCAGTTTTACATAAAAAGAACTCATAGAGGTTTGAATTTGGTCAAAACAGAAAGTCCAAATTTGCTCATAACAGCAAAAAACGCCATCTTCGCTCCGTGTTTCTCAAGCATAACTTTCATTTAGATGTAGTAGAGTATCAGAACTCATATCAGATGTTTCAGTTAAATGTGTAGTGAACAAGGGCTACATACACTGGAGCTGATCTTGACTACCACAGAAATTCCCTCACCAAACAAATTAACCTTTACATATCAATCAGGAAAACTCTATATGCAACTTTTATTAGCATCCACATCAAAATCCATACCATGATTCTGACTTGTGTGCCATGAATATCACCGTATAATCCAATCAATTGAACCAAACTACAAGTCAAATTAACTTTCATCACTTAGGGGTAACCTAGATGAATCCTTTTTCACCACTCCAAAGCAAGGACATGACTCTAAAACTACCCGAAATATATCAGCTCTACACCGATCTTCATATCTCCAAATCCATATCCTCCACTCGTTACTTCTTAGTCCACCAGAAAATGAAAATCATCAATGGTTGCCTTGGTTTTTCATTCAACAACAAAGCCTAAGTCCCAAAATAATTTGGGGCCGGCTAACATGAACCCTCATATGTCATCGTGAAAGAAAAGATGTTTGGCTTTTCATTACAATTTATAAATAAAATCTCAAAACACCAAATCCCACCAGAAAATTATCTCTCTTGCCACATAGAATCCTAAGAGACTAATCATGGCCTTTTATTGACATTTTAACTATCCAAGTCACTGTTACTACCTATTAAAATACAAGTGCGAAATCAACTACACCAAAAGTGTCTTGAGATTCCCAAATTAGCATAATACAGATGCTAATATACACAATTATGCAAATTTAATTTTATAATTTGCCGGGTACAGTTGAAATTATTAAAGCTGTAAATATACTCGAAATATTATGATGATCAAACTGACCTCGTGTTGAAAGCATCGAGAGAATTTTTTCCTTAATAGCTTCATTTGACTGAAAATTGATCTAGTTAGCTAAGGTTTTAACATTTGAAGTACCGGTTACGGAAATGAACACCAAAAAATGACGGTGCTACTGTGTGTGGGGTGAGAGAGTGGGAGAGAGAACCTGCTGCTGTAGTAATGGCGGATAATAAGAGTACGGCCCGGAAGCATGGTGGCGCGTCTCGTAGAGAATTTCAGGCGAGCTTCCCTCTGCCGCCATAACTATGTAATCACAACAACTGAATCTGTGCCATTGATCTCAAATTCAGAGCTCAAAACCCCGATAAGGACACGTATACATTCGATCCGCGCTTGTGATGGCGTGTTTGTGTTTGTGTGTGTGTGTGAGAGATAGAGAGAGAGAGGAGGGGAGGGGAGGAGGAGAGACGGTGCGATCAACCGGTTCGACCGCTATTTTTTTCGACCCCGGTTTCGTGAGCCGGATTAGTCATAACTCATGCTAATTGGGTATTTTATCTTTCTACTAGCCTAAGCCCGTTTGATTTTATTTTAAAAAAAAAAAAAATAATAATAAAATAAAAAAATTAAATTAAAAAAAAATTTTTTTTTTTTTGGGCAAAATGTGAGGGACCAAATAGTTCCTCCATTTTGAAATTCAAACTGAATGAAGAGAGAGAGAGAGAGAGAGAGAGAGAGAAGGGTATGTGTGTGTTTAAAAAAAATTTTTTTTTTAAAGGGAGGGCAAAATGGAAAAGTGACAAAATAGTGGGGGCAAAACGGTAAAGTTGGCGGATGAAACTGTTCATGGAACAGTGCCAACCTTTCCTCATTTATACTATAGATTGGGAAGAATCCAAATAGTCCCTCTAAAAAACATTTATATTCAAAAGTCCATAAAATGTTTGTATTAACAAATATGTTCACGAATTAGATCTTTAATGCCAAAAAATCCAAAATTAATGATTTAACTAACATATTTAACTAACACTTAAAAAAAACGGATTTTAAAACTAAACGAACGGTTCGAACAAAAGCTAGCAGCACCCGTCATCATCGTACATGCTTTCTTTCCTTTTATAAACCTGCCCCAATCAATTTTACTAGATCTAATGAATAGTTCAACATGGGTGAGAGACCAAATAAACATGTAGTATTCATTATCATTTAGTCTCCACCAATCCATTTTGCAAGCCTCTAACACCATGATTAGTGGTGAACCAATTTTGATTTAACGAGAGAAATTTTGTGAACCAATTTTGATTCATGGCAATTAGTGGTGAAAGAATACTCATTTATGGTCATCAACAAAAATTTTTGTTCATTTCATAAACTAATTCGTGAACGAAAATATAAAAAGAAATCAAGATTTTCTTTTTTTATCGTGGATAATTACGGGAATAATTCTCATAATTTCGAAAATAATCATGATCATCATGCTTAGTTCGAGGAAATGCTTGCTAACGATCCCAACTTCGTACACAATTATAAGCAATACAACTTTCAGAATTACCCCAACAACTCAAATTCTCTAAATTTCAACCAAAACGCACCCCAAAATTTTAATTCTCCACTAAACACCCGATCATCTTCTGGCTTTGCACATAACTAATTAGTAACACGTCGATACTCGACATAAAACCAAAATATAATGCATATAAAATTCATTAAATCTTTGTAATTTTTTTGGGAGAGTGACCGGAAAGTTCTAAAAAAGTATCATAATGCTCGAGAAGTTCCTTCACCATGTTATATTATAAATGCAGTATTATATAAACATATGAGTGAATATAATAATATTGCATGCAGTATTATATATTACTGCATAAGAACTTTCAGGTCATTTCGATTTAATGAGGAACTTGAGGGGAAGTGATTTGTTTCAAAATGAACTTCCGGGTCAAATTTCATATTTTTTTTCTTTTTTAAAAAAGTGATTAATAGTGGTTACCCCACTTATGCTCTTCGAACGATTTCTTAGGAGACAAGAGATAAATCGAACCCAGAACCTCACATATTGTGAGATTTCGGTCTACACCAATCCACTTCTTATGTAGTAAAACTTTGTAATTTTCGAAAGCACGTTATAATATACTCCCTCCGTCCCACTCAAACTGATACTTATTTCCTTTTTGATCCGTTCCAGCCAAACTGATATTTCCCAAAATGGAAGGGAAACTTTACTATTTACCCCACTCATTCTCTCTCCTATTTCACTTTTACACTCACAACATTCTCTCTTCTAACTATTCCTCCCACTCATTCTCTCTCCTATTTAATTCTTCATACTCACAACATTTTCTTTCACTTTTTCTCTTTCTTACTTTTTCTTAATTCGCATGCTCAAAAATTTGGTATCAGTTTTGGTGGAATGGAGGGAGTATCATTTCATTTCATGAATATAATGTTGACTATCTCTTCTTCCATCCAATGATCTCTTTTCTATAAGTTGAAGACTTATTACATTAGTGAATTCCTTTCATGAAATACGTTATGCGATCATTCTCTAAAATATAGTTATGCGATCATTCTCTAAAATATAATACGGAGTACTTTGCAAGGTAATATTCATTTTCTTATTTTTTATATATATATACTTCATTCTTCCCATCTCGAATTGTAAAATTTGTTATTATTAGGTGTTTCATTAGAAATTGCAAAATCAAATATTTAAAATATTTTAATACAGTATGTTTTAATTGGTGGGATCTATTTGTTATAATCACATCTACTAACCCATTAATAATTCCTATCTCATTATCCATATTCACACCAAATATATATTTTATACATCTCCTTAATCACGTATACTTCTTGCGATTTGAGCCGAGACAGAGGGGATATGTATTTTGCCAAAATTTTAGAAAAATTCAGTTTTTTTCCAGGATACATAGGAAAAACGGCTTTTCAAAACCGGATCCCCGCTCTTCTCAAGCCAGCGCGTCTCCGCTATCGTCTTTTACATCGTCAACCGCATCTCCAAATTTTAATGAACACCGATATTACTTACGTTCAATCCATCTTCCACTTCACTTTCCCACCTGATCTCTGAACCTCTCTCGGAGATGGCCTTCCCTTCGACACCGGCTTCCCCAATAGGTGGTCCTCCTCCACCCAACAACTCCAGATTCTAACGTCCCTCCAAATATTATGATTATCCAAAGAAATAAATGGTTTTTGGTTCGGACAATGGGGTGATCGGTCCAATAACAATGATGACGATATCAATGTAATATAATCAACACTTCTTTCTTTATTGATAATTTTAGTGCTTTTTTAATGCAATAAAAGTGGCATGCATAATGATAAAGTGTGCCAGAGTAAGAGTGAAGAATATTGTCAGGAATAAATGATAAAATGTGTCAATGTAGAGTTAAAGATTGCTTGTGTTCGTGTGTTTATAATTGTCAGCCGCCCCTATGTTTAAAACTGGTAGTTTGTGTGTTTAAACAGCCCATTCGTGTTTTAAAGAATGCTACTGTTAGTGTTAAAGTGTACAGATGTTTATTTTAAGGAATGTCAGTGTTAAGTGTTAGTGTTAAAAAGTATAGGTGTTTATGTTTTTAATTGCCAGTTTTAAGGATAAAGAGCATGAGTGATAGTGTAAAGGGTTGCTAGTAATAGTATTTAAAAGTGTCATGTACTCTCTCCGTACCAGCTCACTTAGAAAATTTTGAAATGGCACGGGAATTAAGGAATATTATTATAGTATTAGGAGAGAGAATGAGTGGAAAAAGTGTTGTGAGTGTGAAAAATTAAATAGGAGAGAGAATGAGTGGAGGGAATAGTAATTATAATGGTGTTGTGAGTATTAAAATAATGTAGGAGAGAGATTGAGTGGAGAGAATAGTGATTTAAGGTTTTCATTTTGGAAATTCTTAAGTGAGGTGGGACGTCCAAAATGAAAAGTTTTTTTAAATGAGGTGGGACGGAGGGAGTATAGTTTTAAAAAGTTTTTGTTGTAGTATTAAACAGTGCCAAGACGTGTTAATAATTTTTGGTCCAGTTCAAAAATCCGTTTTGTTCTATGCCTTAAGAAAAACTGGCATTAAAAAACTTTTGCACTGTTACTAAAAAGCACTAAAAAACATTAGCATTGGCACTCAAAAACACTATTATTATTGCACTTAAAAATACTATCATTGATAGTCATCTACGTATGCACCGATACTAAATAATGTATGCACTGACATACAAAATTTATGGGTTATCAGAATGAATTGCATAAATAGAAAGTTAAATATACTCCCTCCTTTCACGATAATATGCAAAAAGACCCCTTTTGAACGTCTCACAATAATCTGTATTTTCCTAAAATGAAAATGAGACCAACTTCTCTCTACTCACAACACTTTTCAAATTTACTATTCTCTCCACTCATTCTCTCTCCTATTTTACTTTTACACTCACAACACTTCACCTTTTCACCTTTTACCTTAATTCCCGCACCGACACAAAAAGTGCATACATTTGTGGGGCGGAGGGAGTATAGTATTTGACATGCATTTCCTTGAAACAACATAGAAACCGTTTAACATCCTAGTGTAACAGTTGAGAAGATTGACAAATCAATATTTCAATTTTCATTTCATTCTACAGTCTCTTTTATTACGAATTACAGCGGCTGATTCCGATCGACTCTCTCTCAGGTACGTCTTCCACTTTGTCTGCGTGCACAACAGTCTAGTTTCAATTAGAGATAGAGTAGATTTTGGTTTTGCGTCAAGCAGCGCAAGCCATCTCAATCCTAATACCCGTTTCTTCTAATAACTTAGAAAAAAAACTGGTTTTTTCCAGAACCAACTCATATATTTTTGTCTTCCCATTATTAACAAACTCCATCCAATACCAAAAAATGTGTCCAACTTTTATTTCATTTTATCCCAAGAACACATTAGTCTCAGACAATATTAGTCTTTGAAAGTCAAATAACTTCACGATAATTATATAGTATTCAACATATGATTCGAGCAGCGCGAGTCGTCTCGGTTCTAAAACTTGTTTTTTCTAATAACTTAGAAAAAACTGGATTTTCCAAGACCAACTCATATATTTTTTTCTTTCGATTATTAATAAACTCTATTTGTTACAAAAAATGTGTCTAATTTTTCTGTCATTTTATCCCAACAACATATTGTCCCATTTTCACAATCTATAATAATTGGACTATAATAATTTTTGCAAAGCACAAGCAATGAAATCACGATTACTAAAATTTTGACTTGTTAAAAGAATAATTTTTGGGGTGAATGAAATATTCTTTTTCATATCGTATACACTTTTTATTCAATTTTTTTAAGATAAAAATTAATCTTGGACAATATTAATCTTCGAATGTCAACTAACTTCAAGATAAATGTATAGTCTTCAACATTGTATGTAATTTGATTTGAACTCATTAAGGAATTATAATATATACTTCAGATTCAAAATTTTATGCAATTTAAAATCGTAATATTGAATCTATATCTACTCTATTTTCTCATTAATATTTATTATAAATTTAACGACAAGCAAATAAAATCACAAGATTATATTTTATTAAATATTTATTCTTTTATTTTATGCATAAAATTATTTCTTTGGAAATTATTCTATATATTGATTTGGCAATCAATAAAAAACATTGGAAAATAAAATAAATAGTTAACATTGCAAAATTCTTTACGTAGTGTACAAAGATTCATTTATGGACAATCGTGTCAATTTTTTATTAAAGCTTCAAATATTTAATGAATGTAGTGAAAATTTTGTAGTGACAATAGTCTCTCCCTTAAATTTTTTAAAAAAATACTCTAAAATGTTAATTTATAATTTAATAAGGTAAGTATTTCAAAAGCAATTTATGTCATGGTCATAATTAATTAAATTTATAATTAGTAATCATGGTGGATTAGTGAAGTTTTATTGTATATAGTGTCTTCCTGAAATTATTGTTAACTCTTCAAAATGTCAAAGAATAGTGATGTCAATTTAAATGTGCAGTGGATAAGTAAAAATGCAGTGTCAATAGTCTCTCCATATTTAAGTTATTATCAAATATTAGTCAACATTAAATTAAGTTGACTAAAATATTAAGATAAAACTTTTATTTTGGGACGGGAGAAATATCACTCGACAGAAAGAAAATTAAAAGATAATATGTCTATGATCAATTTCTTGTTATCCTTATGATTATTTTACAGCTTTATTATAGTCTATCAAAAAATGAAACTTTAAAATTATGTTGCTATAATTCGTAAAAATATAAAATATTTTCTTATGATATTATACTCCCTCCATCCCAAAATGGATGACATTTTTTAATTTAAGATTTATTTTGAAAATTATAATTATTAATAAAAAAAATCATAAATATTCTTGTTAGTTTCTTTCTAACTTTAGTTTTCCAAAAATTACAATGAAATATGATTTATTATTATTAAAATAATATTCATGGACGTTTTTTTAATGTTTTAAAAGATTATTTATTTTGGAAAAAAAAATAGATAATTCAATATGCAACAGAGGAAATAGATAATAGTGGTTAGTATTAGGTGGTATATTAATACGAATAGTAAGAATTATCTTTACTTCAAATTTGGAACTTTAAAGGTACATCTTTGTCGATATGCAAATGTGAATAGAAAAATACAATAATAACACTTTTTTATGATATAATATGTTTAGATAATAATGTCGCAAGAAACGTGTTGGTCAGCCTACGTCCAACAATGAAGGCCAATCTCCTAGCTTTTGACCTGAAACAAAGAACCCACGACTAGCCGGAATGGTCTCCGGCTTAGACCCTCGGGCGTGAGAGTAAGTATGGTGTTTAGAGCTGATAAATTATAATGAACAGAGTGTATTCGAAATAACAAATAGCAATTACCTTTAAACCGTTGATGTTGTGTAGTATTTATAGGCTTTGATATGAGTTATACTTGTAGTAGGATTGTATAAAATCCCTAAAATCGTGGATCAGATTGTGTAAGAGATCACGTACGTAAATAACTCTTGAATTGTAGGACTTCTGTTATGGAAAGAGTTGTATATACGTCATGACTCTGTAGGTCGACGTACGTCTTGAAGGTCGAGGTCGCCTGCATGGGTCTAGGTCGACCTGACTGATTGATATAGCCGGATGATACTCGTATAAGATACAGATCGTATGTCGGACAAAGCTAGGTCGGAACCAAGGAGGTCGGACAATGAGCTAGGTCGACTGATCTCTGCTGCTGGGCCTTGAGCCTTGTAATAATTGGGCCGACCCACTAAGAATGTGGTGGCAATAACGTTTGAATAGTTGGGCTTCGTTCGTTGGGCCTAGCCCGTCACTTTTATTCCGTTCAGATAACTTTTTTTTTACTATACTAATGGGTGTCATCTCCAATAAATGAAGATTGTTGAAGATAAATCAAAGGGGTTGATTGGTTCGCCTGATGATATTGAAGTAATTACAACTAGGGTTGATCCGGCTGTGGAGGAGCATAGTCTTCGGGCTGATGCTCAAGAGTTCTCTCCTGCTAGATTACAGCCAGTTCTAGTGGAGGTTGCATCCTCTTCGGGAAAATCATCATCGGAATTGGATCATTTCAATGGGCCTATTCAGATTGCAAACGGTGAAGGGTCGGGCAACTTGGCTTTTGATCATGATCAAGAGAGGGAATCACCCTTGGTTGATGTTCAGGATGGAATAAACAGTGTCCAAGTTGATATTCAATTTAATCAGGATTCGGAGAATTATCATAGGATTATGAGAGAAAGGGTTATCGCTAAGGTTCGGGCGATACAAGATGCGCCTTATTTACGTCCCCCTGCAGCTTGTAAGCTGAACCGAAAATACTATAATACCGAGTTTATAAACCCAAAAAACCTAAAAGTAGCTCTTACTCCTCGGGAAAAGTGTGATTCTGATCCAGAAAAAGGAGGTTTCTCTGACGCATCTCCCTCGGCATTTGAAGAAGCTCGTCTTTATGGAGGTATTGTTGGAGGAGCTCATGTTGATCCTTGGGCGCCAAGGGCTGATAGCGAAAATTGAGAAGATTTTTACGATGAAGATGACGATTTTCAACCAGTAAAAGGAAAACGAGAAAAAGCTGCTTCCAAAGATAAAGCAAAGAAAAATAAGCCTAAGAGGCAATGGAACTACTCAAGGCAGTTTTGACTGACCTTTTATTTAATTTTCTTTCAGTGCCCTTTGTAATTTTTATTTCATCTTAATAAAATTTTAGGGGGCATTGCCCTTTTCGTTAAAAAAAGAAAAAAGTTATAAAATTTTGAATCAATTCAAACTAACCAAATATGGAATTTTTTCCCAAATAATCCCGTTTTACTTTTTTATTTACCAAAATGACTTACTGTTCAAACTATTGCCCAGATTGTCCTCTTTTTTGAAACTCGCTACACCGTGTAGCGAGTTTGACTAGGGTTGGTCAAAACTCGCTACACCGTGTAGCGAGTATAGGGCAATTAATTAGGCCGTTGGAAAATTAATTACGGCATTTAATTAAACATAACTCGCTACACCGTGTAGCGAGTTTTGACCAGATTTAAGTCAAACTCGCTACACCGTGTAGCGAGTTCAATTAAAAACCCTTACCCCTTCAGTTCACGCATTCAACCAAAAACCAAAGAAAAAAAAAACTTACTCCTCTCCTCCATAGCCGCTGCAAGCAAGGAAGAAGAAGAACATTCGAGCCAAACCAAGGATTTTGTCAAGAATTTCAACCTTTTTCTTAATTGTAAGTTTACATCTCTATATTAAGTTGAATTTTAGTTTTTATTCCGAATTTATGATTTTTTTTTAATTCCGAATTTCTTGACTAATTTTTATTTAATTCTGAATTTTTATTTAGTTTTTTTGGTTGATTTGTTGTTGAAATATTATTATTCCGAATTTATGTGACAAATTTCTATATGCCAAGAATTTTTTTTTATTTTTTGTATGATTTTTTTTGGTTGATTTGTTGTTGAAATAGTGTTATTCCCATTTATGTGACTAATTTTTTTGATTTTTTTATGACATTGCAATTTAGGATTTTATTTTTGGTTGAACTATTGTTATTCCCATTTATATGAACCTGTCTATTTATTTTTTATTTATTTTTCACAAAAAAATAACTTAATAATATTTAGCTTCTACATGCTAAATATTATATACTCCAACTCTGTTTCAAAAAAAAAAAAAAAAAATAAATAAATGTATTTTTATCAACAACAAATTTAAAGTAAATTGGGTCATTCATTTTAGAAAATTTTAGAAGGGAGTATATAGAAAATTTGCTCATAATAGAAATAAATAGCAAATTTGAAAAGATTTTTGAATATTTTTTTGGGACGGAGGGAGTACAAAGTTTAACTTGTGTGAGATTATAGCAAATTTGATTACCGAGATAGGAACGTGAGCTTGTCCGAACAAGGTCCAAGTGGATTGTGCCCTAATGACTCTTATAAGTTATAGGTAATCAGAACGGAATCCTTAATTCGTGAAAGGGGTACATAAGGTGAGGCATGACGTCGAAGGAATTAATTAGGCGTCATATATACCATATTGTAAACCCTAAACCCTAATTTCTCGTCACGAAACCCTAAATCCTTAAAATATGATTTAGTGATAGAAAAATAGAATAGGAATTAATATACATATAACAACATCCTAAATCTCATATACTTATATCCCAAACCCTAAACCCTTAAAATATGATTTATTGTTCAAACATTTTATAAAAAAAAAAAAAAAATTCATCCTATTTTTCAAAACCGCATGAGGATTACTCTTGAAGTATTACTTAGTATATAGACCGGAAACCAAGAACTTCCCCTACGTGCACTTCTTGGAAGTGTGGGATAACTTTAGATTACAATGCCACGTACTAGTAATTACATTTTTTGTATTCTTTTATTTATTTTCTTGCCTTATAGAACAATAACCAACCTTGATATTGAAATAAATAGATGGAAGCGTTCATTGATCCCGGCCTTTCGATACATCCGTTTCGACCCGCCATGCACCGTAGGGCTAGGTATATTTGGTCCGGTGGCCGGTTTCTAGTCCCCTCGTTTTCGTCATGGTGTCGCCTTGCCGGGCGTATTAGCTCCTGTCATATTATTGAGACTGGCAGAGCGGATTCAGTGGAGTGCACTACATAGGCTCTGATATGATTTATTTTGCATTGCCTGGAGGCCTTGATCGAGAGATGGCGTCAGGAGACCCATACGTTCCATCTCCGGTTGGTGAGATGACGATCACCCTACAGGATATCGGCATGATTTGCGGGTTGCCGATTGATGGGGATGCTGTTACTGATGATGGGTTTTCAGTACATATAGACTGGCGGGCTGAGTGTCAGGAGTATTTATTTTTCATATTTTAAAACAAATGATAACATAGGAAATCTTACATAAAATTACAAAAAATAAATATTTTCGAGTTAGTGGCCACATCCCGGCCACATAGGAAATCTACATAAAATCAACAAAAATAAATATTGTCAAGTTAGTGGCCACATCCCGGCCACATAGGAAATCTTACATAAAATCACAAAAAATAAATATTATCAAGTTAGTGGCCACATCCCGGCCACATAGGAAATCTTACATAAAATCACAAAAAATAAATATTTTCAAGTTAGTGGCCACATCCCGGCCACATAGGAAATCTTACATAAAATCACAAAAAATAAAAATTTTCGAGTTAGTGGCCACATCCCGACCACATAGGAAATCTACATAAAATCACAAAAAATAAATATTGTCAAGTTAGTGGCCACATCCCGGCCACATAGGAAATCTTACATAAATAAATAAATTCAGTGACCACATTCCGGTCACATAGAAAAATATTACATAAATTCAGGTACATATTAAATCCGACATAAATTCAAATAATACATGTCCAAAGATGAAATTAACAATCCTTAGGGAAGACCTTACAAACATTGGAAGGAACAATGTTAAGTAGTTTTTTTGAGCGTGATATGGCCCAAACAACAACCTAATAGATGAACAAAACAAAACATTTAGAACAAAAAGGTAAGGATATATTTAGGGAGTGTAATGTTAAGGAAAATATTTCATACCCGAGTAAGTATCGAACAAAGACCTTCACCTATGTCACTTCCGCCCTCGGTTGCTTAAACACTTTGTCACCTAAGTAAGCTTCAATAGTGTCAGTAGGATCCTTCAAAATCACGTGAAAAGAGCCATTCTCAGTTGGTGTGCACTTCTTGACAACAACCACAACCTAATAGAACAAAAATATTATGACCAATTAATTGTAAATTTCAACCTTAACTATAATTAATGTAAAATATTATACCTGGTCCACCCTTTCATATTGTTTGCATTTCTCCTTGATCATTTTCAACGGATAAAATGTACCCTCTCCATGAGATAATCCATTGCGTAAAAGCCAAGCTTTGCCCTCGAATTCATCATCGTCCTCCGCTCTTCAAGCTTTCTACGTATTGCCTCTTGGGTCGATCGAGCGGGGTCCCCGAGAGACATGAGCTTTTCCGGTGTGATGCCGACGCATGGCTAACTGTGCTTCACCAGCGGGACCAGGTATGATATGACGCGGTGGAGATTCTCTCTCTCGTTCGATTTGAGGCGGTGGAGACGGTGGAGATTGAAACTCTCATTCAATTTGAGAGAGATTAGATAGACGATTGGAGGTTTGACCGGGTTGTCTTTGGAAGAGGTTTTCGTCCACGATACCACTGGGGTTTTGATGGATCCATTATGAGAGAGATAGATGAAAGATGGACTTAAGAAAGAAAGAAAGAAAGAAAAGGGAGAACTGGACTGAGAAAGGAAGAGAATGGTAAGTTTTGTTGGGACGGACGGAGGGGGTTATGTAGGGGTTTGGAATATATTGAACTCGCTACACGGTGTAGCGAGTTTGACTTAAATCTGGTCAAAACTCGCTACACGGTGTAGCGAGTTATGTTTAATTAAATGCCGTAATTAATTTCCCAACGGCCTAATTAATTGCCCTATACTCGCTACACGGTGTAGCGAGTTTTGACCAACCCTAGTCAAACTCGCTACACGATGTAGCGAGTTTCAAAAAAGAGGACAATCTGGGCAATAGTTTGAACAGTAAGTCATTTTGATAAATAAAAAAGTAAAACGGGATTATTTGGGAAAAAATTCCCAAATATGGAAGTAAAATTTTTAGACTGATATTTTATTTAGTTTGAAGCATACATTATTGAGCATTTAAAATTAGTTAATACGTTTAGTTTTTAATTTGATTTTATTTATTATAATTTTACCATGGTATCATTCCACTTGTGGTAGTTAATATTTGAGAAGAAAAGGAAAATAATGAATATAATAACTCAACCTTAATGTTTTCTTAAAAAAAAAAAATTAATGTTTTAACTGATTTCTAATTTATGATTTTTTTTCTTATATATTAAAACTCTAATGTTTGTTCTTATCCATTCAATTGAAATAATATTTCAAATTTGTAAAACTTTTAAGAACAATTCAAAGTAACCAAACATGGATGTAAAAGTTTAATATTTTTATTTAGTTTGAAGCAAACATGATGAAAATTTAATATTTATTTGATATTTTTAGCTCTTAATTCAATATTCTCTCTGTCCAAAAAAAAAATAGTCATATTTAGTTATTGTACCCACTCAAATAAATTTCAAATCATTCATATAAAAGTATAAAATAAACGGTACGGAAAATCATATAATAAAGCCTTATATGCTTAGACACACACAATGCCAATGACATCTAGAGAAAATGGGAAAAAACATTGAAAAAACTGATAAAACACAATTTAAGGTGCACTCATTGTTGTTGTTCATTGTATTTCTTTGGAGCAACTTCCTTGACCTCATCTATCATCTCATCCTATAACAAAAGTATAGAGATCATTCTTGAGTTTGAAAAACAACATCAAATAAATCTCACAATAGGAAAAGCTTCAAAAAAAATTCAATTGACAGATTGCATTTAAATGTCTTGTCATGTTGAAATCAAAATATGTTAAAGGAAATAATTCATATCAAAAAGAGAGAAAAAATTAGTAATGTTTGAATATCACGCCTGTTTGTTAGATTGCGAACCCGTCATCTAGAGTAAAACCGTCATCTAGAGTAAAACACAGAGAATAAAAATTATTATATTAATTAATTTAACTAAAATAGTTAAACCCAAAACAGAATGAACATTGGGTATAATCTTTGTAATGCATGAGTCAATTTCAACTTCTGTTATGGATCAAAAGGATAGCCAAGAGAAGGAGAAAGTCTGTAATAAACTGAAAATTGAAGGGAAAAAACACCTACGTACCATGCTTTAAGAATTTAACATGAATCGTATGTTCCCTTTGTGATCTTGTGACAACTCAGAGAACATGTTGCCTTCTGACAGATTTTCACATCATTATCAGAAATCAGCAAATCCTTTGAACCGGGGAACTGATCCTACTAAATAAAATTTGTTAAGGTGTCAAACATACATTACCAACTACAAAAAATATATCAAAAGAGAATAGCAAAAGCTATAGGTGCAACTAATTCCAGTAAGATATTTTATGATATAAACAAATAATTTTACTTGATAGATTATATCACTACAACTGATTAAATCAATCATTTCCTAAATGAATCTGCATTTGAAATTCAAATAATTTTAAATTTGGATATATTTCAATTAATATTAAAATCATTTCCTTAAAAGTTACTTATTTGTTTAAGTCTATGAAATAATGATATGTAGCTTTCCACGTCATAATTTCACGTGACTTAATGTGTAACGAGAATAAGTCTCTACTTTAATATATTATCTATAGTATAAATGAGGGAATGGGTGAACAGTTGAATGAATAGTTTCAATGGCCGAAATTCCTATTTTGCCCTCACTATTTTGTCCCTTTCCCATTTTGGCCTTAAATTTTATTTTATTTTTTAAATTAAAAAAAAAAACGTGTCCTCGGACACGGGCTTAATTAAAAAAATAAAAAAATAACGTGTCCTCGGACACAGACTTATTCTAGTATAGATATATTATATAGATTGACAACAATTTGATATGACTGAGCCCACACCGACTACCCCTTCTACATATATTCAATTCAATTTTCGCATTTTCTTCTGCATCTTCCCTTCCCCCTTTGTCCATTATTTATTGTTCACTTTCTTTTCCGGTCACCAATAAATAGGAGGTATTTGCAATACAAAGAGAATAAAATAATCAAATTCGATTAATCAACTAACTCGGTCAATTGATAGTCGTGTTTAGCGGATTTTGCTGTGCGGGTTGTCGAGGTTTGATCAGTTTCAGCAATCCTTTTTTCCTTCAGATAGATATTCGTAATGCCATGGATGTCGTCGCATGCACAATACGAGATTTTTTTCTCAAATAATACATTTTTAAAATTATATTTACCAAAGTGTCTTACTGTTCAAACTTTTTTTCGAAATGTTCCATTTTTTGAAATTCGCTACACCGTTTGTAATTAGCGAGTTTCAAGTAATTAGGGTTGTCAGTTTGTAATTAATTAGGGCAATTAATTAAAGAAAAACTCGCTACACCGTGTAGCGAGTTTGACCTGTCACAGTCAAACTCGCTACACCGTGTAGCGAATTTCTCTTTAATTATATCTAGATAAGGTTTTCCAGATTCATTTATCCTCCTCTCCTCCTTTCCCTCGTTCATTCATTCTCTCGTATCCTCCTCGCAACCCTCAATCTTCTCAATTCAAATTCAATTAAACACAAAAATGAATCCTAGAGAGCAGCGTTTTTTTTTTCCGCCGTCCCAATTCCTCCGGTGAATCCTCCACCCCTCAATCTTCTCAATCCTCCTCTTCATCGCGTGTTATTCCTGGTCCCGCCGGTGCCGTAGAGTTTTCCATGCGCCAGAAGATTCTCGACCGTCAGAGATTATCTTCGCAAGAAACACCTATCGCAACACAAGAGTATATACGGAGAGCATTGAAGATCCGGTGAAGGATGAAGCTTTCCAAGACAGTCCTTGGCTCTTTGCAATGGAATTTCTCACTGAAGCCGGTACATATTATCCGTTGAGCTCTATCAAGAAGAAATGCCATAATATTGACAGGGTGGATCAGGTATAATATCAAGATTAATTATAGTTAAATGTGTGTACACTTTGATTGATTTTTTACATTTATGTATGTTCTATTAGGTTGTTGCTGTTATCAAGTCCTGCACACCAAATGATCTTGGTAATCTCTGGGTGACTTTAAAGGTTAGGATATGAGCTTAGTATGCTTTCTATCATGGGTGAAATGTGTTTTGAGTTACTAACTGGGATAAAATTATTAGGATCCTACGGATACCATAGATGCTTTCATTCATCGAAAAGTGACTGAGAGTGAATTTGGAAAAGATATATCTGTCGGTTATGTTCTGATACTTCAGAAGATATGATATATTAAATAGTGGAAGTCAGTACACTTTGAAATCATCATTAATACTTCCATCTAATTGTTTGTTTTGAAATATTTAGGTTGTTGTTTTTGCACCCAACCTATCACGATCAGCACGTTATCTTAACATCACACTTCCTAATGTCTTCAAGGTACATATTTTCTTATTTTTGCTGAATTGTTGGAATCATATAATAAATGATGTAAAGCTCATTTGTTTTGTAGGTATTTCCTAAGAATAATGAAGTTAAGTGATTGAATGCTAAGCTCATTTGTTTTACTTGAATTTCCTAAATATTTGAATTAATTAATGTAAGATTTCCTACGTGATTAGGATGTGGTCACTAACTTGATTATATTTATTTTGATGTTATTTTAGTTTTTTAAAATTATTTGGTACATTTTGTGTTTGATTTCGTTGCAATTTTTCCTGTCATCATTATTTTTAACACATGCAAAAAAAAGTTTTTAAACAAAAATATAATTCAGCAACATGTCATCATTTATTTTAACATATGTAAAAAAAAATTAAAATAAAAACATAATTCAGCAACACGTCATCATTTTTTTAACACATGTAAAAAAAAATTTAAAACAAAAACATAATTCAGCAACACATGTGAAACAAAAAAAAGTTTGTAAACAAAAATATAATAATTCATGAAGAAGAGTTGACGTTGAATATATTACTACGTCCGTCCCACTTCAAGGGGCCTATCTTTTTTTATGTTAGTACGAAGGTATTTTGAGCAATAATTTAAAGTTAATTTAATTATCCAAATGAAAATTTAAAAGTTGTTATTGATACACCATTATATGTACTACAAGTAACAATTTTTATATATTCATTAGGATAACTAAATTAACCTATATATATTGCTCAAAATACATTCGCTAACGTAAAAAAAATGAAAATAATAAACTTTGAATCGAAGGAAATTATTGAAGTGGACAAACTCTGACTTAAAATCGCTACACCATGAAGCGATTTCACCTTTAATGAAACTCTCTACATGGTGTAGCGAGTTTAAGCTGGCATTTCCCCTTTCCAGCTAATGAGGTTCAGTTTCCAGCCAGTGTATTCATTCATTACCTTCCTCTCTCAGCCAGTATAATATATTCATTATCTTCCTCTCGTATCTCTCATTCAAACTATCTCACAAATAAAATAACCCAAATCTTCTTGACATCATTTTATTTCATCAGAATAGTTGAAGATCACGAATCAAGGTAAATTAACATTATCTTAATCATTGTTTTCACTTGTGTTTAGAAATAAAATTTAAGTATTAAACTGTGTTTTAGTATATTGTAGATATAAATGTTAGAGTTTTTTTATATAATTTTTAACACTTTGATTTCGTAATGTAGGGTTAAAGATGAACGGGGGTCCAATCATTTTTATGTGTTATTGGGGAGGTGATGATGAACAACCGTTTGATGGTCCTCATTTCAAAAAAGGGCCAAAATATGCAATAAGGGATAATTGTCGATGGAGATACAATGAGTTGATTGATGAGTTATATAAAAAGGCGAACTTAGATCGGTCTCAATTTGATTTGGAAGTCATTTTCAGATGTCCTCATTCTTTTGATAGCGGAGTTTGTGAGTACTTTCCTTTCCGTATTGAAGATGATGTGTGTATAGATATAATGTTCGATCATTTAGCTAAATTTGAAGGGATGAGAAATTTGCAGCTGTATAGATATAATGTTCGATCATTTAGATATAATGTTCGATCATTTAGCGAGTTTAGTGAAATCGCTACACCGTGTAGCGAGTTCTCTTGAACTTCATCCCACATCAGCAGCAATCTTCAGCAACCACCTGCAAACAACCAAATCAAAACAAAAACACCTGCTGCAAACAAAACAACCAAACCAAAACCAAACCAAAAAACCTGCCGTAAACAACCAAACCAAACAACCTGCAAACAAAATCCCATATCCAATGCAACATCTCCAATATCCAATATATTATAAAACACTAAACCTGTATAATATATCATAAAACACACCTATACATCTACATAAATGTGTAGAAAGTGTAAAAAAAATAAAATACAAATATCCAAATAAAAACTAAAAAAATCATAGTTTCAGTTATTACAAATAAAAACATCCAAATAATAACTAACACTACAAAGTTTCATTACATCTAAAAAAAAAAGTTTCACCTATTCCTCCTCTCGTAGTCAGACGGGGTGTACTTACTCGTCGGATTCCGCTGCCGAGACCCTCTTCTAATCAACTCCTCCCGTTGAGCAGGGGTAAGTCGTTCCCCACTAGACGAAATCGCAGCCGGATCGGAGAAGGGGCGGAGCCCTGCTTGTGATGCAGAAGAAGGAAGCCTAAAGGCACTTCCACTCCCCGAATATAATCTGAAGCCCATAGTGGATCCAGGGGAATGGTCTGGCTCAGCACTCCCACTCCCCCACCCACTCCCACTACCCCAGCCACTCCCATCCCCCCAGCCACTCCCACTCCCATTCCTACTACCATAAAATTGACTCTGAGTCTGAGTCCACTGTGACTGCCATTCATATTGTCCATCATCCTGGGTCTGGGTCTGTGCTTGAGGCTCGGCTCGGGCTCGTCGTTTAAGTCCATTTGGGGTTGTGGATGTGGCTGTGCACGGCGTCTAATCTGACGCTGTCGAGGTTGTTCTACCCCCTGTGCGCGATCTACCGGTAGGGGAGGTGCTGCAGCAGACTGAAGGCATTGGTGCTCCCTAACTCCCGTGAGCCCGTGTGTAATAGTCGCCCACATTGAAGCTTGTCTGAATGCTCCTCCGCCTCATTGTCGACATGCAAGAGCTAAAGGGTCTGCACCTGTTTTTATATCAAAAATAAATATAAGTATGAGAGACATAAGTTAATAATTTAAGTTTTGTTAAAAAAAAAAACTAGAAATAATAACTTGAAAAATGTAAAAACTTACCATAAACTCTAGGCAAGGGCCAACCGATCGGTATCCAACCTCCTCTATATGAGTGAGTTTCTGCACAAACATACACGTTATGCTCCGATACTGAAATTGTCACGGCCTGGATCACAAGTGATATCCAAGGTGATAACAGCACCAACGATAGCACTTGGGATAGCACACACACACTCCGAAATAAAACAACTTTTAAAAGAGTTTTGCAGCGGAATTAAAAGACACAAGAGTTATTTTCTCAAGTTATATAATTATATAACTTGAGGGTGGCTCAAAAGCCAAGACTTTATCTTCACTATATAAATGATTACAAAGCCGAAAGTTTCCTAACTCTATTACAAGTAGAAAACGAATAGATCAAAACACAAACCCTATTCTACCCAAAACACAATCAAGTCCAAAGTACTTGAGAGTGGAAAGACAAAGTATGGGAGAAAGAGCAAACGGAACCAAAGATGTGTTTTGTCTCTTGTGCAAGGAGTGTAAAAGATGTGTGTAAATTGGTATCTTCAAATGTCCACACCTTGCCCATTTATAGTCTTCAAATGACTTGAAGGCTACTCAAAATAACAGCCTTGGGGCTGTTTTGGACGTTGAGGAGAGAGTGGGGAAGTGGTTGGAGTGTTCCTCAATTTAAGCAACCACTTTCCTTCAAAATAGCAACCGTTTTGTTTGATCACCAAGCCCAAGCTTCAATGCCTTGTACTCCCTAGCTTTATCCATGTTGTACTATCTTTGAATCAGCAACAAACCCTTTGAATAAGTCTTCCCACGTTTTTAATGTTTGCTAACTCAAAGAAGATCTTGGACGGTTTATGCATAAAATGTTATTTATGCATAAATATTTCTTTTCTAAATTCCCCATGTTTCTAGCTCATTCTCCAATCATATTGCAACCTGAATTATGGACATACACCATATACTATACAGATAATATTAGCACATTAGTACATAAATAAATAATCAAGAAATGTACAACTATATAAATTCCAGCACAGGAAATCATCTACGATATCATCTACGATATCATCTGGGAAATCATTCAGGATATCATCTGCGTTTTACACTAACAATCTCCCCCAAATTATAGGAGTGTCTACAACTGATTCACCTGCAATGCTAGCCAAATCATCAAAAAAAAAATTTGCATACTCTTGAACGATTCTCAATCTCAAATTATACACACGAAATGCAAGACAATTTTGAGAATATCCAAGAAAAATGGCCTTGTCACACTTAGAGTTAAATTTACCTAAATGATTTCGATCATTCAATATAAAACAAACACACCCAAAAATATGGAAGTAATGAACATTAGGTTTCTTCCCATTCAAAGTCTCATAGGGTGTCATTGTTGTACCAGGTCTTAGAAAAACTCTATTAGAAATGTGACAAGCCGTGTTCAATGCTTCAGCCCAAAATCTTTTCGAAATACTTTTGGAAAACATCATGGCACGGGCCATTTTCAGCAAGATCCTATTTTTCTTTTCGGCCACACAATTTTGTTGGAACGTTTTAGAGGTCGAAAATTCATGGTGAATTCCCCTTTTTTCACAAAAAGTAGAAAAGGAAACATTATAAAATTCTTTTCCATGATTAGATCTTATATGAAAAATAGGTGAGCAAAACATATTTTTGATTTTGGAATGTAAGAATTTAAACTTATCAAAAGTTTTATTTTTCTTTTAAAAAATAGATTCAAGTAAACCTAGAAAAATCATCCACAATGACATAAGAATACCTCTTACCTCCCAGGCTATCTACCTCAATTGGACCCATTAAGTCCATGTGCAAAAGTTGAAAACAATGTGTTGTTCCAAAGTGTTGCTCTTGGTGTTGGGCAACATCATGGGTAACACAGTGTTTGCTTATATTTAAGGCAATCCCCACACACAAATTTATCTTTAAAAATCAATTTGGGAATTCCTTTAATAGCATCAAACCTAACAAGTTTCTCCAAATCTCTCAGAATGGAGATGTCCCAATTTTTGATGCCACAAAAGTGTGTCATCAATTTTTGCCGAATGGCAAACCCGTTTGTCTTCAACAAGATAACAATTGTTACTAGATCTAGTTCCCTGTCATCACACAATTGTTAGTACAATCAAAAGACTTCACAAGTATTTTTGTTGAATTTTACCTCTAAGTTGTCATCGTAAAGTTGGCTAATACTAATTAAATTAGCTACAAGCCCATCTACATGCAAGACATTCTTTAAAGAAGGAAATCCGAGAGACATTAAGTGTTCCTTTACCAATTATGTTACTCCTACTACCACCACCGTAAGTTACACTACCACTTTGAATTGGTTCATAATCTTTTAAAAACATTTTTGTTCCCGTCATATGGCGTGAACAAACCACTATCAAAATACTATGAACCTTTCACATTTGTTTTCAAGGCGTATAAACGACATCACACCTCGATTAGGCTTAGATTTACTGACTTCTTACTTGGATTTTTAACCTTCGGACTTTCGTGTTATCTCGAGTCTTTGGGTAACACCTCGGGTAACACGAGGTACGGACTTGTTTTTCAAAAGAGTTCGACGCCTTTTCTTAACATGTCCGGGGTGTGACAATACTTGCACACTTTCTTTTGTCCGAGGTTTCATTAGGAGAAAAATGTTCATTGTTAACTTGTTCTTTAATAAAACACATTTTATCATCCTTATTAGCCAAAGTAGAAGTGATTGCTTTTAAAGACTCTTGGAAACCAATACTCGCCTTGGGAGGTTTACTCACACCAAGGATTTTATCCAACTTGGAAGACCTCGTGTTGAGCTTCTTGAATGTGGCCTCGGCTAAAGTTAGTTTGGCCTTGACTTTGTCCAAATTTCCGCATCCTTCTTGGTAAGTTGGACCTCTAGCTTAGTCATGCCCTCTTTCAACTTCGAACTTCGTTGGTCAAGAACACCACCTTTTGTTCTCCTTCTTCCATTCTACAAGCAATTCCTTATAGAGGTTCTTCAATTCAACAATGAGCTCATCCTTACCAAGCTCATCCTTTTGCTCATCTTCACGTGAGCTTCCCGCATCCATGTTAGTTGAAACCATAAAACAAACAACATTAAGAAAAGCTGAAATTTTTATACTGCTGGATGATATCTCGGGTGTTATCCCGCACCGGGTAACACTCGAGATATCATTTTCGGTGATCCGAGTCACAAACAAAGTGACAAGCATAGCCGTTTGGTCTCGAATCTTCGATTGGTTGGTTCCATCTTCTTCATTGTCACTAAGGTACACCCATATATGAACGGACTCTAGTTGTTTGAGAACCAACTTGGTTAGATTTAGGGCTGACCTCAATGAGAATTCTATTAGAAGAACATTAGGAATAGACTTTAATGCCCAAACATCAATTAATTTGATGCACGGACACAAGAGAGTCTTTACATATACATAAAGAATAAAAAGTCTTCCTAGAGATGGATTAGCAAGATTCAAAGCCATGACAAAAAGGACCAAACACTTAGTATCGTCAAGTGATAGGCTTTGATACCAATTGAAATTGTCACGGCCTGGATCACAAGTGATATCCAAGGTGATAACAGCACCAACGATAGCACTTGGGATAGCACACACACACTCCGAAATAAAACAACTTTTAAAAGAGTTTTGCAGCGGAATTAAAAGACACAAGAGTTAATTTTCTCAAGTTATATAATTATATAACTTGAGGGTGGCTCAAAAGCCAAGACTTTATCTTCACTATATAAATGATTACAAAGCCGAAAGTTTCCTAACTCTATTACAAGTAGAAAACGAATAGATCAAAACACAAACCCTATTCTACCCAAAACACAATCAAGTCCAAAGTACTTAAGAGTGGAAAGACAAAGTATGGGAGAAAGAGCAAACGGAACCAAAGATGTGTTTTGTCTCTTGTGCAAGGAGTGTAAAAGATGTGTGTAAATTGGTATCTTCAAATGTCCACACCTTGCCCATTTATAGTCTTCAAATGACTTGAAGGCTACTCAAAATAACAGCCTTGGGGCTGTTTTGGACGTTGAGGAGAGAGTGGGGAAGTGGTTGGAGTGTTCCTCAATTTAAGCAACCACTTTCCTTCAAAATAGCAACCGTTTTGTTTGATCACCAAGCCCAAGCTTCAATGCCTTGTACTCCCTAGCTTTATCCATGTTGTACTATCTTTGAATCAGCAACAAACCCTTTGAATAAGTCTTCCCACGTTTTTAATGTTTGCTAACTCAAAGAAGATCTTGGACGGTTTATGCATAAAATGTTATTTATGCATTAATCTTTCTTTTCTAAATTCCCCATGTTTCTAGCTCATTCTCCAATCATATTGCAACCTGAATTATGGACATACACCATATACTATACAGATAATATTAGCACATTAGTACATAAATAAATAATCAAGAAATGTACAACTATATAAATTCCAGCACAGGAAATCATCTACGATATCATCTACGATATCATCTACGATATCATCTGGGAAATCATTCAGGATATCATCTGCGTTTTACACTAACAGATACCATATCATATATGGATCGGTGTAATGCATATCGTGAATGCCTGAGACCCCGGAAATCAGAAATTGTCGCCGCTGTTCCCAGAGTGCAATATGTTGTCGATGGCGGTCGCTCCAAATCACGGTATTGTTTCCCGCCGATCACAACTGTGCAAGTCCGGGCGAGTGTTGCACGGTTCTGGGACCCCCTGCAGCAGGCCAAACTGCCTCATAACGCGATCCGACAGATGCCACTCGATCCTCTCAAAGCATACGAGAGGGACCTTTGCCAACCATACGTCCTGACCCTGAGTGCAGTAGGGCGGAACGTATCTCTCTGCAGAAGGCTGTGTAAGTGCTCCAATTTGAGCTTGTTAGAATTTTCGTTAGAAAATTAACGAAAGTTATAACATTTCTAACAATTCCTAACAATCCTAACTTTTCTAACAAAGTGAGGGTAAAATGGGCATTGTTATTTAAGGTTAAACCTTAAAAAGAATCTTAAAAAAAGAAAAACAAAAGAATAAAACCACAAATAGAAATGCTGGAAACATAATCTGGCTGGTCAATTTGAATTTTGAAAAGAAATATTCCCCTTGTCCAAAGCTGGAGCTGCATTTAATGAACAGTGCACGCTGAGGGGACCTGTCCGCGCGGATGAGTTTGCATATTTCAGAGGGCTATAAATTGAGCCCTCCAGTCACAAAAATAGGAAGGAACAACACATTTTGCACCGAACCTCTGGCGAAATATAGAGAGAAAACAGTGAGAATTCACTCGAATTGTCACCATTTTCTCTCCAATCTTTCCCAATTCATACTCATCCACTCACTCTCATATTAAAGCCCTAAACACTCATACATACAAGCCAAACACTCAAGAACACAAGGAAGATTGGTAAACCCTCCTTCTCCTAACCCTAAATCTCAACCATGCATGCATTTGCAAACTACAAAATGTAGTTCTTTCATCTTCTTGCTCTAGATCTAAGAAGATCACCATGGAAGACCATCTCCATGGATGATCTTCTACAAAGATCAAAATTATTTTCAAATTCTCTTACTTTCTTGCAAAGAAAACTCATTTTCAAAGCCCTAAAAACCATTTTCAAGCATAAAATCTCATTTTCAAATGATAAAAATCCCCTTCCCAAGCAAATGAAATGCTTAGTCCTAATGTACCCCAAGGATGGTTTGGTATAGTTGATTCACCACTAAAATGTCTAGTGATCACTAACCAAAACCTAGGGAAATGGGGACAAGCATGGATGCAAAACCCCCCTTAAAATCACATTTTCTCTCTTGGGAAGTTGCTGTCCAGTAGCAATTTTCCCAGACCTCAGTCCATTGTCTTAATTTTTGGACACAGATGAACTTGGAATTTGGTGTTGACTACAAAACACTTTTTGTAGCCAACATCCAGAGATTTCCAGACATATTTTTACTTTATTTTTTGGGTGAGTAAAACTCCTCTTTTCAAATTTTCTTTCAGAGGCTAGTTCATCAGCTTCTGGGAATCCAGATCTCATATCTGAGGTTTCCAGAAGGTTTTGACCCCTCAAATCTTCTCCAAAATGGAAAATTCCTTCGCAAAAACTTTATTTAAGGTGTCTAGAACAACTTTAATTCTCTGAGTTTATCCAGATTATGAAGTTTTAAGACCCTTGAATCCATTTCAAAATCAAAGGTCCACTGCCTTTTTCATTCTGGCAGAAATGGCTCTCAACTTCAAAAGGTCTTTTGAGTACCAAATCTCAATCCAAAAATCTTCCAAAAAATCATGGGATCAGTTTAAAGTCTTAAAAAGATATCCCAATTTTTACTTTTCTGAGTTTCAACATATTTTGGCCAACACACACACACACACACACACACAAATGATTTTCAGCTTGGAAGACTCGTTTTACGAGGCGCGTCGGGTGCACACTAACGTCCTTCCCGACGCGTAACATGACCTCCGAACCTAAATCTCTGATCTCGGGCTTTTTTCAAAGTTTTGGCCCTCAAAATTAAAATGGCGTGGCGACTCCGTTTTCGTTGATTTTCTTTTAAACAAAAAATGGGAAAATTTTCGGATACACATCATCACAGTGGCAACTCCGCTGGGGATTAAGTTTTTTTTAAAAAAAATGGTATTTGGTATATTGGTGGAAACCACTAAATTTCCCGTTATCGCCTCCTAACACGAGTCGGGGATAAATTGTGGTCTAAGAATCCCACGTACCGGTATCACCGTTTTCAAAAAAAAAAAGCTTTTGAGGGTCAAGCTTCCGTCCCGGCTTTGAAAATCATTTTTGTGTGTGTGTTGATTTTTGCACAGTTTTCATGTTGTTTTGGCCGCCTCGGAGAAAGTCAAAATTTTGACTGTCGGAATAATGTCCCTAACTGTCGGAATTTTCGTGCTTACGTGCTTATGTGCTCATTAAAAATTTCAAAAAAAAAATTCAAAAAAAAAAAGATTTTCAAAAAAAAAGAAGAAGAATATTCTCAAAAAAAAAATCATGCATCATATTTTTAAGACTCATAAAAAATCTCTATTTTACTCAGAAAAAGAATGTAGACTGCTTGCACACTACGCGCACGTGACCGTACACTGCACACTACGTCCTTAACCCGGGGAAATCCTTGTCGCGGTCCGTTTGGTCTTATTACGCCTCTCGGATGAGCACGGGACTACCCAAACATCCCATGGAGCCTCGTGTCGACCATGCACTTGTCCGTGACACACTTTGTCCGAGACCCGGTTGGTTTTTAGTCTGGTCTGTGTCATGCCCTGTCCGTGTATAGACCTTTTCTTTCAAGCCTTTGTCGGCATACCGACTCAATATCTTTCGGGGACCCTAATCAGTCGAAGTTCTGCTGGTTTTCCGCCGCAGACTTTGACCAAGATATTGACCGGCGCCTTGACTTCGGCTCGGCGGCACAAATTATACACCGACTCCCGGCATTGACACTTTGAGTCATCAAGGATTAATGAATATTCCATGCCTAATTACGGCTTAAGCGACGACAAGTCAAGATCAATTGTGGACGCTTATCGGTCAAATCATGCCGACTTTTCGTCGAGCCCTCGGACATGATCTTGACTTTTGACGTCGGCTTTGTCCGTAATTTACATCGAATGCTCGTTAAGACTCGATTACCCAGACTTTTAGGATCGTTTTTATTTCGGTCGGTGGGACCCGCTTGCCCTATAGGACCCTCGCCGGGCCATCCGCCCCGGGAGGTCGAAATACGGGTGGAATACGAGGGGCTTATAGACGTAGTGACGGGGCCCGGCGATCCGAGAATCGAGTAGTTTGCGAAAAAGAAGAGCAATCTTTTCCAACCGATTAGGTTAATAAAACATGTTTTAAGTAAACGTGAACAAATAAGCTGCATGTTGCATGAGCCTAAAGCCCCGAAACACCTACCCTCCTTCCATTCCCAGGACATCGAACCTTCATGTCCTTTCCCCCTTGACTCACGCACAAAGCTTGGTTTCGGGCACCGGGTCACCGTTTGATCAGGTTGGGAAGAGTCAAGCGCATCGTCGGCCTCACCATTTGTTCCGACTCCGGGTTTCGAATGTACGCATCGGCCGGTAATGATGGGGATAACGTCACTCCGCCTCCGGGACCCCTCGGACGAGCAACGGTGGAATCGGTTAGCGAGACGAGATGAGGTTACGACGGGAAGCACGGCTAAACGGCCTTATGGAGGCTATTAAGAGTCACGGTCGGCCACCGGCCTCAATCCAGATGGCACCTTCACCGTGGGAAGAAGACGAGGATGCCAACCCCACTCTCGGTCGCCCTGATTACACCGGGATGCCGCCACCCACCTCCTATGGTGCCACTACCGAGAACCCATGCTCCTCGATTTTCGGGACGGCCCGGCTCCCAACCACGGACCACCGGATCCATGCAGCCCGACGGCACAAATCGGTGGGGGCAAAATCGATACGGAATGTCTTCTCATGGTTGGGGCTATCTCGGAATGCCACGGCTAATCGGGATCCCTCCTCGGTTCGGAACCGATCAATCCAGGACCCTCACGGCAAAGCCAGCGGTTTGGAATGCCGCCACAACATGGTTCGGGCCACGATCAGGAGCCCCTCCTCGTAAGTACTAGTTCGGCTGCTCCTCACACAAATCCATTCCTCACTCGAGACTTCTATGGGTTACCAAGCCTCCATCCGATGTCATCCGAATCACCGGGACCGCAGTACCCCCGGGTTACACACCTTCGCCACAGCGGCCATGCAATTCAATAATTCGGGACGGCCCGCACTCGAAGCCTACTTACGGGCCCCACTCTGGAAATCCAAGTTATCCGGCTACATCGGGGCTGCCTCCACCTACTTTGCCGAGTTGAAAATCAACGGCAAGCCGCGAGGTTCTATCCTTTTGCTCGAGGCTCCTACTCATGCTCCCAGGGTAACTCGGCCCGGGACGGGTTTTCACCTACGTCCCCGGATCGGCCGTTCCCTCCACCGGTCTGCCTCCGGTGGTAGCTCCTCTCTCTAGCTCGGCCACTAGCTTGAATGCCATGGTTCCACCACAAGACCCTCATCTGGCACAGTTCATGGAACAACACAAGGAAATGAAAGCACGGATCGCCAACCGATCGCCAAGAAGTCCGCCTTCCGGCCTACGAGACCCGGACTCCATTGTTCCTCTGCCCCACAAATTCGTGATGCCTAATCTGGATCTCTTTGATGGGACCGCATGTCCAAAAACCCATTTGGACACATATACCCTGGCAATGAAAGCGAAGGATGTACCAATCGGCAGTTGGTGACTATTTTAGTCTATCCTTGAAGTCCAGTGCCTTAAAGTGGTTCTTCCGTTTGAAACACGAAGCCAGGGCTACATGGGACCAGATTACCAATGCCTTCACGAGAAAAATATAAGGCCAACTTGGAATGGGAAACAAATAGGGTTGATCTACAAACAACGGTGCGGCGTCACGATGAGAATGTTGGGGACTTTTACAAGCGGTGGAATGCGAAGCTCGGTGAAATGGCCATCCCTCCTTCCGAAGAGGAACAATTGGACATCTTCCGGTCATGCTTGAAACCACATCGAGAGCCTCCCTCGGTCACTTCCCATACTCGGACTTACGGGTCATGGTTAACTCTGCGGCTAAGTTTGAAAAGGCCTACAATCAAGAACCGGTGCTTTGCACTGCCTACGAGATATCGGGCTCCTCCTGCAAACATCGCCCCTGCTCTCTGCTAAAGGCAAAGAAATGATTAACTATGCGGGACAGAATGCAATAACACGACTCCTTTTGCTCCCGGGAAAACAGTGAGCCCGGACCGCGGGTCATAAATCTCGAAAACTTTGGAATGCCCCTGAATGACATCTTTAGGGAGCTGGTGAAAGAAGGCTTGCTTTGCGGCCTTTGGAGAATTTCCAACCCGTAAATCCGAATGCTCCCGTGGATACTACAAAGTATTGTGCTTTTCATCAAGCTCACGGGCATCGGCCGACAACTGCTTTACTCGAAAAAGGCGATCCAGGGGCTAATAGAGCAAGGAAAGTTGGAAGGCCCAGAAGGGCCTAACACGATCAAGAATCCTACGCAAGGAACCATAATCAGGTGAATATGATTGAATGCGGAGAATCTTCGCATGACCATGAAGATGCTGATGAAGGTCCCCAAATACCCGTGGCCAACCTCGTCGAGGATCCTGAATTCGGATTCCCCCTCAGCCTTGAGGATATCGAACGAATCAACCCATCTTGGTCTCATGTCAGAGACTCCTTGCAAGAATACGAGGCCCGCTATTTCTCGGATGAAGGGAAGGCCGATACCGAAGAACTGGGGTTGTTCCGTTCAAAATATGAGAGGATCATTTACACAAGATGGTTAGAACAATCGAGAAGAATCGAACAAGAAAGCTTCCGGCGAGCGCCTGTACTGGGGCTTATCAGCAAAGAGGCCGAAGAGCATCTAGAGCTAGTACACTTCCACAAACTGGCTATTGGAGAAGTCAAATACGACCCCGAAGGCGGTGAAATCAAGAATCGGAGAGGAGGAAGAACCCTTCTACATTCTACACAGTGTCAAATACGTGTCACCCTCTCACTCTTCCCCGCAATTTACGGGAGGAGAAGGCTGAGTCACAATTGCCACTTCCGGGAATGGGAACATATGACAATTTTGCGGTTGCACGCACCCATATTCCCCAACGGGTTTTGATCGGCGTTCCCTCTCGGGAAATCCCGGTAGTATGGGAAGAAGATTACAGATGACAGCGATGATGATGATGATGACGAGTGAAGAGTCAGCGAGGCCCCGATCCAGGAAACAATGCGGAACAATCATGCCGAGAAATGAGCCCGTGGGAGCCGGGCACAATGGTTGGTTGTCGGCAAGTGACGGCGAAAGACCGCCGAGAAAGCGCGGATCGGATACCAATGGAGACAGGACCCCTACGAGGTATCGCTTGTAAGATGCATTTGTGGCCAATGCCCGGATACTCCAGGAGGATGAGGGACAGCAAAGCCGCGCCCGGATCCGTACATATCCGAAATCCTAGAACACAACGTTCCTTATAAGAACTGAGTGAATGGAAAGGGTTTATTGAAGCAGTCGAGAATGGAGGGCTTCGGCCACCGGAAGATGAAGAATTCGTAAACGTTATCGGATCTTTTTCTTCTTTCCCAAGAACGGATGGCATAACAACCGTAAGGGTCACGGCCGGGCCGCTCGAGCACGGCGAATGCACGCAATCAGCGAAAAGGGTTATCGATACGAACGTCTCCCCGGTGGCCTTCATACCTATGAATCCACATGACGCCTTTCTAATTGCTCCGGTGCCCGACAATGGACCCCGGGTGCTCCTTATTTGGACACGGATCTATCGAGCCGCTACCTCAAACTCCGAAGGAACGTTGCCTATCCTTCACTGTGGTGCCCTACTTGCAAGATTGAAAGAAAAGAATATACGATGAGATGGAGGCCGATAGCCACAACTACGTGGGCCATCGAGGATGAAATCGAAAAGCCGCCGAGCCCAGACAATAGCGACTCTTGTTGCATGATAACTATGAGCAAGGCCGGCCATGAGAGTGAATCGGAGGACGCTCTAGCTCGTGGGCCATCCGAGGGGCAACAACACAACCCCAAACCCAAAAGCACGTGACTTGGGAAGCGGTTATAAGGGCCGCCCGGGGAAGGAGCCGGTGCGGCTCGGCCTCGGCTGTCGCTAGACTCCGTCGGGAACCGGTGGCCAATAGCGAAAGGGCTCCCAGTTGACCCTAGCGGCATTGAAGAAATCCGGTCAAGAGACGGCGGATGAGGAAGTTAATCTGTTGACCCGATGCGGGCGAGATCTTCCAAGGAAATCCCAAGGCGAGATAAGAAGGCCGCGAGATCAAGCACCAAAGAAGATCGCCGCCCCTATGCTAAGGCAGTGAAACTCCGGACCACGAAAAAGAGGATCCCGTGCTCACCCAGGTTGAAGCAAACACAGGCCAACATTTCCCTCTGGTCTCTACTCACTTCGTCCTATCCCCATAAGGCGAAGGCTGGAAGAAAGCTGGCTCGCACTCTCGTGCCTATTGATGCTACTCCCGATGATGTGGTACAGGTGATTGGAAACATCCACTATGGGAACATAATCACTTTCACCATCTCGACCTCCCTCAATTTGGGGTGATCATAACGAGCCTCTCTTCATCCACAGTCCAGTGGATGAACGACGCCTCCCTCGGGTCCTGGTTGATAATGGGTCCGGAATGAACATTCTTCCGGCAAAGATCATGAGCTTGCTTGATATCAAGACTACGAGACTTGAAGCCTTCCTCTCTCACGATCAAGCTTACGACTCAACATCCCGGCTTGTCCTCGGAGTTGCTACTTTGGACCTCTGGTTTGGACGAGAAATTGATACTGTGGAATTCCGGGTTATCGACATCCCGATTACTTTCAATGCCTGCTGGGAAGACCTTGGCTGCACCAAGTCAAAGGGGTCGCCTCGAAGCCTCCACCGGTGTGTGAAATTCGTCTCGAATGGGGATCGACGACCATTTACGGAGATTTAGTCACTTTAGAAGGCACGAGATACGGGCGGAATACCTATTACGGAAATCAAACATGACGAGGAAGGTCACATGCTAACGGGCTTCACGGTCGAGCCTCCCAAGGCCCAAGTGTGCAACATAGATCGACGGTCACTCGGGATAAAATCCGCGGTCTTGAAAATGATGAGAAAAATGAGCTATCTACCTGGCCTCGATGCAGGGAAGCACCAACAAGGAACTCACAAACTCATCGAAGTGAAAGGACGAGAATACTCGCCACGGCACAGGATATGAGGCCTCCCAGTGGACAGCGCAAAGGGAAAAAGATTTGAAGGCTGCCACGGGAAAGGTCCGGTCGACAACCCTAAATCTCTCCCCTTCGGTCCTAATTTGGTGACTACTTTGTAAAGGGTCCCACACAACCAGGAAACATCACAGAGCCCACTCCTACGGCGGGATGGCTAAAGCTACAAGATAACCTCAACAAGTTCGGAACCAAGGCTAACCCGGTCCGTAGAATGTTCCTGGACCTACCCAAGATACACAGGGCTACCACTGCCATGAAGAGTGAGTATACCTTCGAGGCGTGCGACACAGTGGAACAGGTTCGAGAAGCTCACAACCACTATTCCTACGCCCGGAAGATCCGAAACACGAATTCGAACGCGGTGCCAAAAGCTAAGGCCACGGAATTTCCCTCGAGATGATTGGGATGGTGCAGTTATGCGGCAATTGTTCGAAGAAGAAGTCCAGTGCCGGACTGATTGATCTCGGCTCGGTCCAAAAGATGATAGCGGCAATTGAGAAAGGAAAACAAAAACGGCCACGGTTCCCGAGTCATGAGGCCACCAGCAGCGATGCCGCTAAAGAATTGGGAAACTCTCTCAGGCCCATCCGCGACCAAGGAGGAAATGATCACCAAGCTTGGATTGGTCCCCCGTCCCTTTGTGTCTATCTAGGACAAGTCCTACCAGTCTCTCTCTCTGTTAAGATCGAGTCTCTAGGGTCGTCAGATGGCCTTACGCTGAAGACTACGAGTGCAGCAGCAAGCCTTTGTATCCCCTTTCGTTTTCAATGAAATGACGAACCTTTAAGTATCCCTTGATTGCCACTTTAACTAATGATGAATTAATTAATAAAATTTTTTTTTTTAATAATTCATTAGATAAAAGAAACGAACACATTAAACAAAAAAAATCAAACAACAAAAAAAAATCTTTAAGCGAGGTTGTCAGGAAGAGGAAAATCGAGCCCAGCCGAAGAGATTTTGACAAGTGTGAATTTGGGAGCTGCGGAAGAGCCTAAAGAGACGCTGATTTGTGATTTCTTGAAGGAATTGGAAAGGATGCTCTGCAAAGTCCTACAAAATCCTCAATTCAAAGAAAGTTGCCCTCTTCATCAAAGAAAACATCATGTGCGGATACGGGTTGCCGGCGAAATCATTTCGAGATAATGGATCCCACTTCGAAGGGAATGCGACAAGCTATTTGGCGGAATTCCGAATAACCCGTCACAAGTCATCTCCCTACGGGCCCCAAACCAACGGAGCGCGTCGAAGCGCAAACAAGACTCTGGAAAATATCATCAGGAAAATGGGCATCAAGGCGAGAGATTGGCCCGAGAAGTTACACAGCGCTCTGGGGCTACAGAACATCGGTCGGAACGGCAAGCGGGAAACACCTTTTGCCCTCACATATGGAATGGAAGCCGTACTCCCAATCGAGTGGAAATACCCTCGCTCAGGTATCTTTGTTGGAAAGACGGATCAACGAGGTCGAATGGCTCAGTCGCCATGATGGGCCCGGCCCTACTAGACGAACGCCGATTGAAGGCCATGGAACACATCCGAGCCTACCAAGGAAGAATGGCTAGAGCCTTCGACAAGAAAGTAAAGCATCGGGAAATCAGAAGGTGATCTCGTTTTAAAAGAAAAGCCCCGGTCCGTATCAACCCCTCGGCAAATGGGAGCTGTATGGGTCGGGCCATATGTCGTCCGAGGAAGATCTTCTCAGGAGGAGCCATGCAACTTGCGAGACCTCGACGGGAATCCCTTTGTACACCCGGTGAATGGTGACAAGGCTGCGCGAGATACTACGCGTAAAACAAAAAAAAAAAAAGAAAAGAAGGAAAAGTGCTAAAAGAGTAATACCCAACTAGGTTGAAAACCCGAGAAGGGCGGCCTAGGTAAAAAACAGGGTTGCACCAAAAAAAAAAAAAAAAAAAAAAAAAAAAACAAAAAAAAAAAACAAAAAAAAAAACAAAAAAAAAAAAAAAAAACAAAAAAAACAAAAAAAAGAGTTCACCGGGTTGAACTACGAAGACTGAGCTCCTCAAAATGAGGGGAACGTAGGCGGCGGAAACGGTTCGGTCTAAAACACAAATAAAAGCCATACTTTGGCATCAATACAATTGATCGAGACCATGAAAGCGTCTCGAAAAACTCTAAAGCAATTCAAATATTCATTACGAGTTAAAAGCTCTTTGATGAGTCTAAGCCCGATTCATTCCTACAAGTGGTACTTTGCTAAAAGAAAACTAAGATACATAATCAAACTAATGTGTTTGCCATGACAAGAAAAGGGATACTCGGAAACCTCGGAGTCACTCCAAGCCACTCGTCTTGGCCTCTCCCCTCTTCTTCCCCCTTCGAGTCTTCTTTTACGAGCAGGAAAAATGTCGGTGTTCCTCCTACCAAGCTACGGTATAGGGACGGGATCTATCAAACCGGCCTCTGTCGGGGCCTTAGTAGCCCTAGCGTCATCCCTCATCTCCTGTAGCCTAGGCGGTAGCATAGGAGCCCTCCTCTCTGTCTCTTGACGTAAGCCTCATGTCGGTCACGGCGTCTCCGCTCTGTCATGAGGGTTGGCCCTCGCCTCGGCCCTCCTCCTCTCGAAGCTTGATGCGGTCCTCCGCACCCACAATGGCCTCACGCCGTCTCAAAATAGCCACTGAGTCTCTCCCGAGATGCCTCTCATACCAATCCAGTACCAAGTGGTCAAGAACACCGGTCTCGGGCCTTTGAGAATGACCCGAGAAGGAAAGGCATCATACCTCCATGCTCGGGAAAGAAATGGAAACACCGAGGATCATCCATAGAAGCAGGAGCCACCACCTGGTGGCTATATCATCAAAACCCTCCGAGGGAACCTGCTCCAAGCCAAAGCTGTCTCGAGGAACTAAAGCCGGAATATAGAAGCTAGGCGAGAAAGCCCGGAAGCATGACCACGGGAGACCCGTCTGAAGCACTCTGCGAGTCTCCACCCGCCAACAAGGCACCGACCATCGATGTCTTCGATCGGCGACCCGCCATCCAACGCTCCACGAGCCACGATCATCAAAATCTACATCAACCCCCTCTGGCAAATGTCCGAGGCTTGATCATATCGAGAGGTTTCCCGAAGAACCCCCAAACGCTCCATCGGCCACGGGGTCAAGAGAAGCGAGGCTGCCCCGTGCATATACCGTCTTCGTAGCCGGCTATCGAGAGCATGAAAAGTCTCCCCCGAGAATCAAAGGAGCGACATCTACGCCGGGCGACGGTGAGCGACAACATCTAGCGAGACCGATGGCAAATCCCAAAGGAATAGACCATGAGCAGGTGCCAAACATACAAAGTGCAAAGGCATCCCAATAGGCATCATCTACGAACCTAGGCCCCTAAATGCATCGGGAAGGCCGGAAATATCGAAATGATCGGGACCGCGGATCATACCTTGCGCTTCCTCAGGGAAAGATGAAGGAGGACGCACAATCTGTCAGCAAAGAAGCCCCTCAGGGCAAGGGAACCGCTATCTCTTCCACCTCAGGACCTCAAGCAAGGCCCGAAATTCTTCGACGGTCGGAACAATCTCGTTGAAGGAAAGGCAAAAGACATGCCTTCTAGTATCCCAAAACGAAGAAGAAGCTCTTAAGAGGTCATAATCCGGAACCAATTCTTTGAGAGACCACAAGCATCGTATCTTGTACCTTTCTTCAAAGAATGATCTTCTCCGTGCATAATCTCCCTACACCACTCCTTGAACTTTTCAAAGAACAAAATTTGCCTTTCTTTGGACAATTTTGGAGAATTTTTGGCCATTTCCATGTTTTTCTCTTCTCTCCCGAAATTCCGGTGAGTTTGAGCTGAGAAGATGAAGTTTCAATGACATTTATGGTCCAAACCATATCCAACCACCGAAATAAATGAAAAATGTCGAGATCTTGACCCTATCCGCGCGGATATAAGTGTCATTACCAAAAAAAAAAAAAAATGCAACGAGTCCAGTGCTACACCAAAAGAGGAATATTCCGTCCCGGTTGCTCGAAACTTGTGCAAAAACCTCCCAAACCGGTCCATATACCAAACACCCTTGCAAAAAAAAACCAAGGCTCATGCAACACTTTGCATTCATATTGCATTGCATTCATAAAATAAAATCCTAAATTATTACATGCCAAAAAAAAAAAAAGTGTGCATAAAAAAAAAAAAAAAAAAAAAAAAACAACAAACAAACATAAATAAAATCCTAAATTATTACATTCAAAAAAAAAAAAAAGAAAAAATGTGCATAATTTGTACAAATCTAAATCTCAATCTCAAATCTCAAAAAAAAATCAATCGGAGTCTCCGGCGCCGATGTCTCCCCGGCCCCTCTTGCGACTCGGGCCCGCCTCCTCGGGAGCCACGAAAATCTCGGGCTCGGAATCGTCCTCGTCTCCGGAAAGAGGCTCATCGGGACCAACCGGCACGCTACGATAGGGCAAGGCGAGATCTGCGAAAAAATCGTATCTGAAGGTGAAGGCGTCGGACTCCTGGACATACGAATACGACCCGCCATGCTGCCAGACGTGTCCCTGCCCGTGTGGATCCCGAGAATGACGTGATCCAGAAGCTGGCACCGCGCGGGGATCAAGGAGAGGAGACAAAGGAGTCTCTGAAGAAGTCTACGAGCGAATAGGGGAAGCCTCCCGTCGACGGGCGCCGGCCGTGGTCGCCTCGCTCTAGCACGAGGAGCCCCGCAGCGACCATCCTCCTGATAAATCTCTTGGCCCCGATCACTTGCTTCGTCGGCTTCTCGACGACCACCTCCAGCTGCACAAAAGCAAAAGCGTCAAAAAAAAAAAAGAAGTGATGCTAAAGATGATGAAACAAAAGAAAGAAAGGAAGAGGCGAAGCGTGAAGCCATACCTTCATGCCGGACGAGGCCGGAAGCTCGTGGAAGCCGCTCGGGGTGAGGATCTGCACCCTCAATCGGACCCCATCCTGGATATAGGAAAAATCCGTCCGAGGGTACCGCGGGATCCCAAGCCCCTCCTATCCAGGGACTGAGGCATCCTCGGCCTCCTCAAGACGAATGTCGCATATGGCTCAATCGCCACGAAATCCGAGAAGTCTTTGGCGGCTCGGTAATCATCCCAGTCACGGACCGATCGCTCGGAGTGCATCATATCGGCGGGAGGTTCCACCGGTGTCCTCAAAGGCAAGTTCACGCCATCTTTGGCGCGTCACCCTCTCTCCCGAGATAATATGCATCGCAGTCGGACCTCTCAAAATCCTCCATTGCACAGTCCGGATCTCGGCGCCCTTCAGGTGCGCCACCTCAGCGATCCCGGGGGAAGAATATCATCCCCTCATCTGTCTCGGCCTCCGTCGAAGGAAGGCAATCCGCGTACACGAGAGTCGTACGCCCCCTGGAGCTTATCTTCTCCCGGGCATGCTTGGACCAAGGCTGCATGGCCGGATACGCCCGGCGTACTCCGCCATTTGCCGCCACATCGTGACGTGGAAAAACTCCAACGCCCATACTGCGAAAGGTAAAAATCCAATTAATCCGGTCTGCAAAAGAAAAGTGCGTGCTCAAAAAAAAAAAGAGGGAAAGCAAAAAGAGCTTATACCTCCGGGGCAAACTCAAAGCGATGCAAGGAGCTCACGGCCTTCCGATTGTACTTATCAAGAGCAAAATAAAGCTCTGCCCGGCCGGCCTCTCCCACGAGACATCTCCGGCCGTCTCCATGTCCTCGAGGACCTCAGCCAAGGCAAAGGCTGCCGTCCCCTCGGCATGTCCAAAGAGCGTGCTCGAAAAAGCAAACCACAAGAAGGCCACAGCAATCGATCGGCGCCTATCCTCTCCTCCCCGACCTCATAACTCGCTATGGTCTCCACAATCTTGCCGTAGACCACGGCATACTCCATCCCCATCCCCTTTTTGGGAATAGGGAAAATCCCGAAGAGCACTGCGAGATCGGCATCGCGTAGCCATCCCGCCACTCAATCTTTGCGTCCATTAAAGGACAAACCCGTGATCGCGGCATAGTCGGAGGGCGTAACCGTAGCCTCGCCCCGGAAGAAGTGGAAGGTGTGGGTCGCGTCCCACCAATCTTTGCGCGTAGCAAACATCAAGCCCTTGCTCTTAGGGAACTTGACCAGTCCCCTCAAGCACTCGACAAACTCCCAAAGCCCCGTCTCGACAACGATCTGTCTCGGACTCGGCAAAGCTCCTCGGCCCGCATTCGGAAGCCGGTCCCACAAGTCAACCACGGACTCCACTGATCCTCGAGTCTTCATTTTGTTCAGCTGCTCCGTCACAAAACGGTTTCCGCCCTGCAAAAAAAAAAAAAGAGAAAATGTCAAAAAAAAAAAAATTGCATTTGCATTTACAAAAAAAAAAGAAAGCATACACATGCATTAAAAAAAAAAAAATTCGACAGCATACAATGAGCATAGCCCCATTTTTCTCACAGAAAAGACAGTTTTCAGCAAATCCCAATGCATTCATCAAAAAAAAAAAGATGCATTCCTACGGAAGTAAAAACTCCGTCCCATTTTCATAAAATAACATGCATACCATCCATCATTCTCAAAAAAAAAAAAAATGCATACATGCATATCATCCATCTTACATGCAACGGGAGGAAAAATCTGTCCCACTTTTCAAAAAAAATATATCCTAAACATACATACATCCCATATTGGCAAAATGCCCATTTTTTCCAAACAAAATGCATGCATTGCATCATTCATCAATATCAATATTCAATTTCAAAAAAAAAAATCATCATCATCAACACGCAATATTCAATTTCAAAAAAAAAAATCACAATTTTCGAATTTTCACATGCAATTTCCGAATTTAAAAAAAAAAATGTCAATTCTTTTTCCCAAGCAAAATGCACATTTTGGGTTACTCACATAATCATCAAGATTCAAAGACAATGAACATCAATATTCAATTTCAAAAAAAAAAAATTTCAAAAATCACCTAAAATTCAAATTTCAAACAAGAAATCAACAAAGGGATCAAAGGGTTTCAAAGTATACCGTTCGGAGATTCGAATCCGAAGCCCAATGTTGCCAAGCATCGGGGTAATGCTCCTCCGCAACCGATTGCGAAAGATTGTAATGCCTCCTCATCCGGACAAGCTCCAATCGCCTCTCCGCTATCGGGCCACGCCCTTGGCCTTGAAAAGCGCCTTCCCCGTGTTCCATCGCTCGAAAAATCGAAGAAATCGGAAGATTTTCGAAGCTTTTTGGCCTTCAATGGAGTTTCTCCTCGATTCTCTCTCTCTCTCCCTCGTAAGTGCAGAAAAAAATTGAAAAGACTGAGGAAGAAGAAGAAAAGGGCGTTGGCCCTCTTTAATACCCCTGATTTTCAGGTCCTCTCCGCGCGGATAGGGTTGTCAGGGTCAAAATGACCCTTTTGCCCCTTAAAATTTCAGGACTCTGCAATTCAGTCCCCAACTCGACAAAGTTAACAAAGTTAACCAAAGTCAGCCCCTTGTCAAGAAAATCTCCCCCGGCAGTCAAACGTAAGACCGAGTGCCCCGAGAAAGATAACGGATCCCGTATCTTTCATCAAAAATCAATCTCCGGCAGTCAAACGTAAGACCGAGTGCCCCGAGAAAGATAACGGATCCCGTATCTTTCATCAAAAATCAATCTCCGGCAGTCAAACGTAAGACCGAGTGCCCCGAGAAAGATAACGAGATCCCGTATCTTTCATCAAAATTACCCCGGAGTCAAACGTAAGACCGAGTGCCACGAGAAAGATAACGAGATCCCGTATCTTTCATCAAAATCTTCCCCGATCAAACGTAAGACCGAGTGCCCCGAGAAAGATAACGGATCCCGTATCTTTCATCAAAAATCAATCTCCGGCAGTCAAACGTAAGACCAAGTGCCCTGAGAAAGATAACGAGATCCCGTATCTTTCATCAAAATTACCCCCGGCAGTCAAACGTAAGACCGAGTGCCCCGAGAAAGATAACGAGATCCCGTATCTTTCATCAAAATCTTCCCGATCGAAACGTAAGACCGAGTGCCCGAGAAAGATAACGGATCCCGTATCTTTCATCAAAATACTCCCGGCAGTCAAACGTAAGACCGATCTCCCCGAGAAAGATAACGGATCCCGTATCTTTCATCAAAATCTTCCCGATCAAACGTAAGACCGATCTCCTCGAGAAAGATAACGAGATCCCGTATCTTTCATCAAAATCTTCCCCGGCAGTCAAACGTAAGACCGATCTCTTCGAGAAAGATAACGAGATCCCGTATCTTTCATCAAAATCTTCCCCGGCAGTCAAACGTAAGACCGATTTCCTCGAGAAAGATAACGAGATCCCGTATCTTTCATCAAAATCATTCCCGGCAGTCAAACGTAAGACCGATTTCCTCGAGAAAGATAACGAGATCCCGTATCTTTCATCAAAATCTTCCCCGGCAGTCAAACGTAAGACCGATTTCCTCGAGAAAGATAACGAGATCCCGTATCTTTCATCAAAATCATTCCCCGGCAGTCAAACGTAAGACCAATTTCCTCGAGAAAGATAACGAGATCCCGTATCTTTCATCAAAATCTTCCCCAGCAGTCAAACGTAAGACCAATTCCCCAGACGAATACGTCTGATTTTCCCGAGCAAAGGCTAACGAAATCCCCAGCAAAGTTAACGGAATCCCAAAAGCCAACGAAATCTCGAGTAAGACTCGAACTACGAAAGGGCTTGATTCCCACTAGGGATACGTAGGTAGCCTATCATTAGGTCCAGCCCCTCGACCAAAACGGTCACCCTTTCCTTCGGCAGCAGACGAAGTCCACCGAAAGGTCATTTCAAATTAAGGTTCGAGGCACCTAAAACGCCATCTCCAAGGTCCGAGACGCCTAAAAATCCATCATCATCAAGGTTCGAGGCACCTAAAACGCCATCTCCAAGGTTCGAGGCACCTAAAACGCCATCATCATCAAGGTTCGAGGCACCTAAAACGCCATCTTCAAGGTTCGAGGCACCTAAGACGCTATCACTAGGAAAGCGATAAATCGCAATCATCCCCAGCAGAGACCGAAAATGGTCATTCCTATCCCCAGCCAGCGGATCGCCATCGACCGAAAATGGTCATCTCTTATCCCAGCGAAGTTTCTTTCCAAAGAACCGACCGCAGAACTCGCTCATCGGGTTCGAGGCACCTAAAACGCCATCATCTCCTGGGGTCAAAGACCCGAACTACGATCGGCTTGATTCCCATTCGGGATACGTAGGTAGCCTATCGCTAGGTTCGGCCACCCGATCACTCGATCATCACCGCCAAATATGGAGCCTTACTCTTATCGACGACCCCGCTTCCTTCGAAGCGCCGTCGCCGAGGGCTATTGTAAGTGCTCCAATTTGAGCTTGTTAGAATTTTCGTTAGAAAATTAACGAAAGTTATAACATTTCTAACAATTCCTAACAATCCTAACTTTTCTAACAAAGTGAGGGTAAAATGGGCATTGTTATTTAAGGTTAAACCTTAAAAAGAATCTTAAAAAAGAAAAACAAAAGAATAAAACCACAAATAGAAATGCTTTGAAAACATAATCATTTGGTCAATTTGAATTTTGAAAAGAAATATTCCCCTTGTCCAAAGTGGAGCCGCATTTAATGAACGATTGCACGCCGAGGGGACTGTCCGCGCGGATGAGTTTGCATATTTCAGAGGGCTATAAATTGAGCCCTCCAGTCACAAAAATAGGAAGGAACAACACATTTTGCACCGAACCTCTGGCGAAATATAGAGAGAAAACAGTGAGAATTCACTTGAATTGTCACCATTTTCTCTCCAATCTTTCCCAATTCATACTCATCCACTCACTCTCATATTAAAGCCCTAAACACTCATACATACAAGCCAAACACTCAAGAACACAAGGAAGATTGGTAAACCCTCCTTCTCCTAACCCTAAATCTCAACCATGCATGCATTTGCAAACTACAAAATGTAGTTCTTTCATCTTCTTGCTCTAGATCTAAGAAGATCACCATGGAAGACCATCTCCATGGATGATCTTCTACAAAGATCAAAATTATTTTCAAATTCTCTTACTTTCTTGCAAAGAAAACTCATTTTCAAAGCCCTAAAAACCATTTTCAAGCATAAAATCTCATTTTCAAAGGATAAAAATCCCCTTCCCAAGCAAATGAAATGCTTAGTCCTAATGTACCCCAAGGATGGTTTGGTATAGTTGATTCACCACTAAAATGTCTAGTGATCACTAACCAAAACCTAGGGAAATGGGGACAAGCATGGATGCAAAACCCCCCTTAAAATCACATTTTCTCTCTTGGGAAGTTGCTGTCCAGTAGCAATTTTCCCAGACCTCAGTCCATTGTCTTAATTTTTGGACACAGATGAACTTGGAATTTGGTGTTGACTACAAAACACTTTTTGTAGCCAACATCCAGAGCTTTCCAGACATATTTTTACTTTATTTTTTTGGGTGAGTAAAACTCCTCTTTTCAAATTTTCTTTCAGAGGCTAGTTCATCAGCTTCTGGGAATCCAGATCTCATATCTGAGGTTTCCAGAAGGTTTTGACCCCTCAAATCTTCTCCAAAATGGAAAATTCCTTCGCACAAACTTTATTTAAGGTGTCTATAACAACTTTCATTCTCTGAGTTTATCCAGATTATGAAGTTTTAAGACCCTTGAATCCATTTCAAAATCAAAGGTCCACTGCCTTTTTCATTCTGGCAGAAATGGCTCTCAACTTCAAAAGGTCTTTTGAGTACCAAATCTCAATCCAAAAATCTTCCAAAAAATCATGGGATCAGTTTAAAGTCTTAAAAAGATATCCCAATTTTTACTTTTCTGAGTTTCAACTTATTTTGGCCAACACACACACACACACACACACAAATGATTTTCAGCTTGGAAGACTCGTTTTACGAGGCGCGTCGGGTGCACACTAACGTCCTTCCCGACGCGTAACATGACCTCCGAACCTAAATCTCTGATCTCGGGCTTTTTTCAAAGTTTTGGCCCTCAAAATTAAAATGGCGTGGCGACTCCGTTTTCGTTGATTTTCTTTTAAACAAAAAATGGGAAAATTTTCGGATACACATCATCACAGGCTGCCACACAACCTGATCATCGGTTAGCTTGGCCAGCTGATCACGATAGCCTCCCAGGTTATGTGAAGTAACCTCCTTCAGATACAGTGATGACTGGGTCCACCTGAAATTTCATAAACAGAATAATTATAAGAAAAAGTAAAAAAAAAAAAACAATAACGACGAGAAAATAACGTATGATATATATGTATACCTGCATCCGAGGGGCATGAGCACGTAGTCCGGATCTCTGAATCAACTACGGATATGCGGTTGCACACATCTCAATCGCTCCCAAGCCCAAATCTATATCAATTAAATATATATCAAATACTATAAATAATGCCGCTAATTCGAAATCAAAATTAAAAACAACAACATAATTAACATTAAAATGAGATAAACATACCTGTAGAACGTTGAGAAATCCTCCGCACTGTTTCGTCTGATGGTTAGTCGCACTACACTGCTCTCGATATAGGAAAGCGAGCGACGCACTTCCCCAATTGTACTGGCTGGCCCTGGAAACATCCCCAAGCAGAGGGAGATAACACAACTTAACCTTGTTGTTCGTACGATCAGGCATGACCGTAGAACCCAAGGCGAGCATGATATATGCACGTACGTACATATCCACAATCTAAACAGCAGTATCATCGGCGACATCATGGAAGTGTGAAAACATGCTCGTAATCCACCTGAGCTTCAGACTACTCTCATCTATATCTCTGGGATTAGGGACAACCCCTAAAAGCTCCTGATAGACAGCTCACCAATCTAAATGTGTTAGGATGCCAGCATCAGTAACAACATCCCCATCAATCGGCAACCCGAAAATCATGTCAATATCCTCTAGGGTGATCGTCATCTCCCCAACCGGGAGATGGAATGTATGGGTCTCCGGACGCCATCTCTCGATCAAAGCCTCCAGCAACCCATAATCGTATTGAACTCTCCTTATGTAGTGAACTCCACTAAAGCCGCACTCGACGAGTCTGGACAATATCCTAGGAGCTAATACGTCCGGCAAGGAGGCACCACGAAGAAAAGACAACGGACTAGCAACCTCTACATCGACCCAAATAAACTGAGCTCTATGGTTCTGATGCTGGGTCAGAACAGAGCTATCGATAAGCCCGGGATCAATGAAGGAATCCATCTGTTTATTTCAATATCAAGGTTGCTAATTAATAGTCATTTTTTTGTAAACTGTGTTTCTTCTATATTCATTATTTACTAAATACTTTATAGGTACGTGGTTATTATTCTACCCGCCACACTGTATATCAACTCATACAGCTGCCTCGTATGTTTAATTCATACGTGAAAGTGATTACATGGTTGAATACGAATCACCTCGGCTGTGCTGGTTTCCAACCTATATACCTTATAAGTACTTCTTTTGAAATAAGTAAATTTCTTAATAACTATAAAACATACGAGGCAGTAAAATTTGACTTTTTTGAATAGTAAGGTTGACTAAATACTTTATAGGTACGTGGTTATTGTTCTACCCGCCACACTGTATATCAACTCATACAGCTGTCTCGTATGTTTAATTCATACGTGAAAGTGATTACGTGGTTGAATACGAATCACCTCGGCTGTGCTGGTTTCCAACCTATATACCTTATAAGTACTTCTTTTAAAATAAGTAAATTGTTCTTTCGAAATTAGTAAATTGTTTAATAACTATAAAACATATGAGGCAGTAAAATTTGACTTTTTTGAATAGTAAGGTTGACTAAATACTTTATAGGTATGTGGTTATTGTTCTACCCGCCACACTGTATATCAACTCATACAACTGTCTCGTATGTTTAATTCATACATGAAATGATTACGTGGTTGAATACGAATCACCTCGGCTGTGCTGGTTTCCAACCTATATACCTTATAAGTACTTCTTTTGAAATAAGTAAATTGTTTTTTTTTTCCTACTTTTTCAACATTAGCTATCCATCTAGGGGGTTGTAACATATGAACTTAGGTTGTTAAGAGGTATGACAATAAGCTAAAACATACTAGCAAAGTATTGCAAAGTATTGAAATTAAAGAACATTCAGCAGAAACTGGACAAGAAATCAAAAAATCGAAAGCTCGAGTGCCCAATACAGAAGCAACAAGTGCTTTATCCTCATCATTACACAACACACCATCCATATTCAACTCTATTTTCATATCTAAAAATTCAATTAAAACGACACACATAAGAAAAAGATTCAATCTTTAATAAATCACTTAATCCAAAATTACCCCCAAAGCAAATTCACATTCATTCAATCAGCATAACATCATATATATCCAAAACAACCCTATCTCAAAAACACTTTATAAAAATCATTCTTTAGAACATACCCTCCAAATTTCAGATCTTTCCAACTCCAAATCAATTTTTCAACAAAACCCACAAACAAACTACAATCTTTTCCACATATAACAATGAAATAACAAAAATGGTAAAAGGGTAAAAGGGCTTACAAACTAATAATTGTGAGATGAAAAAGAACCTCCCTTTGAAATGATTAACTCCTTCCTTCAGATACAATCTTGTTCTTCTTCTTCGGCGGCTGTGTGGTGTAGAGAGAGTGAGGGGTTTTTTTTTTTTTTTAAAAGGAAGATGAAGGCTGTAAGTCGGAAAGGGTTTTTTGATAACTCGCTACACGGTGTAGCGAGTTTGACTTTGACCTGTCAAACTCGCTACACGGTAGCGAGTTATCAAAAATTAATTTCCCTAATTGATGAAAAACGGTTAAGCCTTAATTACTTGGAACTCGCTACACTGTGTAGCGAGTTTGACATGTCAAAGTTAAACTCACTACACGGTGTAGCGAGTTTAAAAAATTGAGACATTTTGGGAAAAAATTTGAACAGTAAGTTACTTTAATAAATATAATTTTAAAAATATATTATTTGAGAAAAAAAATCCACAATCCGAGCTAGCGGACCCTTTCCGGTCCTTAGAGCACAATTTATTTGAGCCGCTAATATAAAAACCCATTTTTTCGATCTTTAGGAAAAACTGATTTTTTTTCAGAGAACAACTCTTATAAAATGTAATCTATATTGGGAAATAAAATAACAAAAATATTATTTAAAATAATAATACGATGAATTTCCGATTTAGTGTCCAGTAATGATTAGAAATAATTGCACTTCTAATCACTATAATTAATAAAATTTAAAAGTAATATTAGTAATATTGATAATAATATTTTTTCCAAATATTATCATTACCATTATTATATTTAAAATTACTAATGAAATTACTATGTATATTATATTATTATTGAAATTATTAATAATTCTTTGTGTGTCTCAAAATAGTATTAGAAATAATTGCACTTTTAATCACTATAATTAATAAAATTTAGAAATAATATTAATAGTGATGACACTAGTATTTCCAAATATTATCATTACCATTAATTATATTAAAATTACTATGTATACTATGTTATTGAAATTATCAATAATACTTTCTCCGTCTCGTAATAATAGTAGTTGTAAGTAGGGTTGTAAACGAATCGAATCTTTTTTATTCGATTCGGTATTCGAATTCGATATTCGGTATTCGTATTCGAAAAATTCGAATTCAAATTTTTATTTTGATTCGATAAGTATTCGAATAATATCTCACGATATTCGATTCGAGTATTCGATATATATATATATATATATATATATATATATATATATGTATTAATATATATATTAATACAAATTGAATACTCGAATCGAATACCGAATCGAATCGAATAATTCGAATATCAATTTCGAATCGAATACGAATCAATTTTTATATTCGAATACAAACAAATACGAATACGAATATTCAAATATTTTCACGAATATGAATCAAATACGATGATATTCGATTCTATTCGTTTACACCCCTAGTTGCAAGAGCAGAGCTCTACCAACTTAGCTATATCCCACTAGCCAAGTGGAGCACATTTGATTATTTAGACAATTAACAAGTTATTTTTATTTTTATCATTAACATTAACATTAATGAGATTTATTACCCATTACTTCATTATTTCATATAATGAGATTTATTACCCATTACTTCATTATTTCATATTCTTTCTTGGGTGGCTCTTATCTAGTAACTAGTATTGCACCCGTGCGATGTACAAAAAATATATAAAATAATAATAATAATAATAATAATATAATTAAATATTAATGGTATTATTTAAATAAATAAAATCAGAAAGTATATCTTATACTATAGATTTTTTTTTCAATATATTATAGATTCTTATGTTCTAAAAGAAAAAGGAAATATTATTAATAAGAATGATATAAATTCATAATATATCTTATATGCAATTAACTATATATTCCCCCCGTCTCATTTGAAATTACAAAAAAGAAAAAAAAAGAGAAAAAAAGGTGTTTCACTTAAAATTTCAAAATTAATAAGATTTTTTTTTAATTAATGAGACCTACTTTGTCATACTCATTTGAGGTTTTCAAAAAAAAAAAATTACAGTAAAACCTCTATAAATTAATAACCTTGGGATCATGAAATTTTATTAATTTAGAGAGATATTAATATATCAATAAATTAATATTTTATTAATTAAAAGAGAGAATTTTTAAATTCAGCAAATTTAGTGTATATATATTAAAGATAAATAAATTTATATATAATTCATTGATTATATTCATGCATTAACCAATTATTTTATAACTAATTAAATATATTCATGTATGATATCAATTCATTGTATACAATTAATTATTATGCATTCATGGATGCATGTACTATTCATTGGAATTATTTCAATACATGTATACAATTAATTATTATGCATTCATTGAAGAACCTACTAATGATGATGCTGAAGATGATTCAATACCGTTGGAACGGGTCACGAGAAAGGAGGCTTTGAGCGCGGCAACATAATATTTATATTGTAATTTTTATGAATTATTAATTTAGAGTTTAATTGAGACCTAATATCTATAAAGGGATTTTCCGAAAAATTATTATTATATTATCTTATCGAATTTGATGATTCTTTACAAAGGCCCAAGTCGGGACCAGAAGATTTTATTATTTTAGAGAGGTTATTAATTTATAGAGTATTAATTTATAGAGGTTTTACTGTATCTTTTTTCATCCTCTTACTAACCCATTTATTAAACTTAAAAAACGATTTACTGCTAAATAAAAAAACTGTTTTCTGTCCTCCCTCTTCAAATCAATCAATAGAGTTTCTTGAATTTATTTTACATCTATATATTTTTTCATTATTTCTCCATATTCAATTTTCCCGAACTTCAAATAACTATTCACCTCTCCTTACAAATAACAAACAAACTATTTTTCATGTACAAAAAAATATTTATTTCATATTAAGCTTTTATCAATACATTATTATATCATAAAATTTAATTATTATTATTATATAAATACTAATATTTAAAATATAATTATATTAAATAAAAGATAAAATATGCTATAATCTTTTAACCCTAGACGAAGTAGAAAACTAAACGAAGTAGAAAAGAGGGAAGAAAAACAAATAGACCTAGAACACTTTCCTTTAACCCTCTTCCTATTCTATCGCGTTTCACAATTTGAAATGGTGGTTAGAGTACATTTAGGTAGTAATTATGGGATTTAGTAAAACAAAAGGAACAAAAATCCACCTTCAAAATGCCTTGTATATCAAAAGCATGTCTCTTTACACATCTCTCTTTCAATTTCAAAAGTCATTTGTATATTGAAAACTCTCTCTCCCTTCTTTCTCATTCATAAACTTAAACGTCTCTCCACCTCCGTCACGCCTTGCCTCGCCTTGCTTCTACACCATCATTGTGTTGTCGTTCCACCGGATGGTTGTTTCTTCTCACCCAACCTCGTCTTTGCTGATGATGGACCATTTGCGGTTGTTCTTGGCCTAATGGTGGAACATGGTTGTTCTTAATTTGTTAATTTCAATTGAGTTTTTTGGATTTAATATTTATAGGCAACTTTGAAATTTATTCTGTCTCAATTAAAAATTAGAATACATAACGTTTCTTATTAAATTTAATGATATTACGCCGAATAAAGAAGGAAGATGGGTCAAGAATGGAAAAGGGAACAATCAATATATCAAAAGTCTCTTAGATTATATTAGCAGCCATGTACAATTAAATAATTTTTTTTCTTTTTTTTAAAAAAAAAGTGGATCATGTATTTGTAGTTGAAAACAAATTAAAAGTTAAATAATTGGGATTTGCAAAGTTGAATTTCACTTCAAAATATTGAAATTAGAAATTTTTAATTAAATGAAATTTGTTTTTTTTTTAATTAAAATTTTCGGATCATGCAATTGTAGTGAAAAGCAAATTAAAATTTTTAACATTGGGATATGAAAAGTTGAATTTTAATTAAGGGTAAATTTTTAACCTAAAATTAATGAATATTAAGAGATAAAATATGGAAGAATTGCAACCAAATAACCACTCGTTATGCAATATAGATTGAATTGTCAATCACAATGTCTATCCATTAATTTGAGATGAGACCTAACATAACATCAATTATTCTATCCAAGATCTCTTTGTCTTCCGGCACATCTATAACTAAATAAAAGCTGAAGTACATAGCACTTCTGCACACCCCCTGATTTCCCGCCTAAACATGAACCTCACTCAAAAAACTGTCCAGATTCACTCTTCCCTTGTCGAATTTGCTTGATACACCCCCACTGTTATTATTTCAAAAATATCCTTACAATTGTTTAAGACTAAATTTATTTATAAAAACAATAAAGTTTCATCGATTATTGTGTTAACTGACTTTTGATAGTTGCAGTTATATTAAAACTTTAATGCCAATACACAATCTCAATGTAGCCCATTATGATTATTTTTTTGAATTCAAAATATGAAATTTGAACAGATATGAATATGATCAGTTTGTTTTGATCTGTTTAAACATTAAATGTTTATCAATTATTGTGTTAAAAATCTTTTTTAATTAGCAGATTAATAAATGGTTATTATATATAATGATTAATGAATTCCATTTTTTTTAAATGTTTCTTATTTATGCAAATTAATTGGGCTTGTAATATAACAAAACAAATGCAAGACCATAAATTATTACTGAAGTGTCAAATCATCCCACACTGAAAATATTTCAAAATAAAAAATTCAACAATCAGGAATACGAATTAATACATATTAATAATACAGTCCAATTTTTTTAAATTATTACAAATTTTCAAATAAGATAATGTTAAATCAAAACCCTCACACTGCACATATTTCAATCTGGAAAGTTGTACAGTCAGGAATTTGAAGAGTTTTTCTTTTGGCGTTTTAATATGAGATCTTTTCTAATTCATTACAAAACTCTCAAATAATATAAATATAAATTTAAATAAAAGCACACAAGCTGCACATATTTCAACCAATAGAAAAGCTCCAAACAAATTTATGTCCCTAATTAATTACAAATCTGTCAAATAAGATAAATTTAAATAAAAACACACACTGCACATATTTCAAATTTGAAAGTTCAAAAGACAGAAATTTGAAGAGTTTGTCTTGTGTTGTTTAAATATGGGTTCTTTTTTTAAACTGTGAAAAATTTAGCCATAAAAAACAAATTGCTTTAAACAGCTCCATTTTGAATAATGTTTGTATCCTTTTCCCTGTTTAGTGATATCCGGAGAGGACGATATGATTGGGTTGTGAAGGTAAGGGTAGCTCGTAAATGGGAAATTAAGGCTGGCAATGATATGAACTTTCCGCCAAGTGTTGAGTTTGTTTTAATAGATTCTGAGGTAACAAATCAGATTTTATTTTCTTCCTTAATTTCATTTATTTTTTCATACATAAATCTTTTTTTGTTTCTTTCTGCTAGGGTGACAGAATTCAAGCTACTGTACCAAGCATGCTCATTCAAAAGTTTAAAAGCAAACTTGAAGAGCATAGCGCCTATGTGCTTTGTAATTTCAGTGTCGTTGATAACCGGTCTAAGTATAAAGTGACGGCAAATCCATACAAGTTATTTTTTATGGCTTCCACAGATGTCATTTCCATTGGTGATAAAAATCTCTCCAGAAATAATTTGTTCAAAATTATTACATTTCCTGAAGTTCATGCTATTGAAAATGTTGCAAATTCTGAATTGATAGGTATAACTCTAATATTTATAAAAATCGTTTTAATGAATAACTTCTAATAGATCATATACTTTCACTAATATATATATGTATACTCTTTCAGATGTAATAGGGAGGGTTGTTGGGAAAGGAACTCTACGGCATCAAAATTACAAAAACACAGGTGGCAAATTTGTTGAAATTGAGATTGAAGATATCAGGTACTTATTTTAAATATGGATTTGATTTTTAAGTTAATCTTATGTTTCATGTTTCATTTGCAATCTCCTAATTAAACTGTTTTACTTATATTTTATCCAATTTTCAATCTATTCTACTCTGAACATATTTTATTTAATTTAAATTTTAATTTTAAACTATTTTTTTCTGGGAATAAAACATCTTACTAAAAACTTATTAAAATACAGTAAAAATAAGCTGGCCTGCACACTTTGGCAAGACTATGCAACCGAAATTTTGACCCATATTGAGACTGCCGGAGATGGTCCTCTCATTGTTTTGCTGCAAATGATGAAAGTAAAGTCGTATCAAGATATGAATATTTAATTACATAATGAACTATAAGGATAAAACTGTTCTCATATTAACAATCATGACTATATAATCATTTACCAAAAAACAGGCAAAGTTTCATTGGCTAATGCCTTTTTTACGTCTAAAATACACGTACATGGCTTGGTTCCTGAATTTGATGATCTTAAGAGGTATTTTCTTCAGTTATTACATTTATATACTCCCTCCGTACCAGTAATTACTTCACCATTTTGGCTCGACACGCAAATTAAGGGTGGAAAAAATATTGTGAGTGTAATAGTAAAATAGGAGAGAGAATGAGTGGAGAAAATAGTAAATTTGAAAAATGTTGTGAGTATAATAGTAAAATAGGAGAGAGAATGAGTGAGTGAAATAGTAAAGATTCTTTGCCATTTTAGGAAAGGTGAAGTTTCTAACGGGACGCCCTTTTAGGAAATTAGTGAAGCTTTTATTGGGACGGAGGGAGTATATATATATATATATATATATATATATATATATATATATATATATATATATATATATATATATATATATATATATATATAATTCAAAGCCGTAATATCTTGACAAAAAAATTATTATTGAAATAGAATGTTTATGGATGATTTGAGCTCATCACAAAAAATTAATGAACTTTCGTCCACGACCAACATTTGTACTTTTGGTGACTTGGAAAATGATAATATTAATGTCAAGACTGTGGCAGGCCTAAATTCTTGTGATCAGGTAATGTAAAATAAAAACAATAATTTCAATTATAAACAGTTATCCTAGTAACAGGTATATTAATTTTGTCATTTGACAATTTTTACAGGAGGGATACTATTGGGTTGTTGGTCAAATCTCTGAAGTGATATTGGATGGGAGTTGGAGTTTTATAAGTTGTCAACGATGTAAGAGGAAATTATCAAATGACCCTAAAGGATTTGCTTGTAATGAATGCAAAAGAGTTGATCCTAAACCTATCCCAAGGTACAAATTAAAAGTTTTCGTAATTTCTGAAAATGAAAATGCTACTTTCATGTTATGGGACAATGCATGTGAAAGATTGATTGGGAAATCAGCACTACAGTTAAATGAGCAGTATCTTAAGGTATTTAAAAAAGTGCATTTTTTTTTATTTTACTTGTTTTCGGTATAACTGTGAATACCCCGTCCCGATGCAACGCGCATTCGGAAGTTTGAAATAAATAATTATGGAAGTCGGACCGAAATGGGATATTCATTTAGTGACACTCGCTTTAAACCATATTAAAATATTAGTTTAATTTTGAGAGTCGCCACGCCACTTTGATATAGCCCAAAGCTTTGAAAAAAGGCTAAATATGTGATTGGGTTCGGGGGTCAAGTTACAACAGAAGAAGAAACGCTATCACTCCTATTGTCCGACGGATCGGTCTTTCTAGCATATGGGGTGTTGGTTGTGTGCGGTGTTACAGGAATAGATAGAAGAAACGGGATCATGCATAAGGAGGAGGGGAGAGAAAGAATTTATTTATGATCACACCCTAGAACCTTTGAGTTAGGCCCTCGGAAGGTGCACTAATCAACGTTCATCCTTGGGGGATTGTTGATCATGGGATAATTATAACTAAGGTGGAAGGTAAGAAATAGTTCCTAGATCCATTGGGTTTCTTGGGCGAAACCTTAGATCATCCTCGGCTATAGCATATTTAAATATATTAAAACAGCCCTAAATCTAGCATATATGACATAAGCAAGAAATAAAGTAATTAAAATATACTAAGCATGCAAACAATAAATCTAGCATAATAATAAAGACAATAATAATAAAGACAGAAAAAATAAACAGAAGACTTACCTAATGATGGCAAGGCTTTCGGATCGAATCTATGAAGATTCGAAGAACGTTCTTGATAAAATATTTAGACTTAGAAAACTCGAGTTTAGTCTCAAGTTTTCTATGGAGGAAATCTCAAGTTTTGTCTTGAGTTTTCCGTAGAATCATTCTGTGTTTAAAGTGTGAGGCGGAGTGGGGTTTATATAGTGAAAGGAATTGGGGAGGAACGGTTATGATAGCGATGTGGGAAAAGAGAAAGGCCGATCGGCCAAATCCTTTGGCCCAAAATGCCTTGGCCCATATCTTCAAGCGCTCGGCCGACCCCAAATGGCTTCCCTCTGGCCGGCCATTGCCCCTTTTCTTGGCCCTGATTCCCTAGGCCACAAAACTCATTTGGCCGGCCACTCCTCAATGCAATGGCCTGTTTTAGTATTAACTAATATTCGTTTCGTCCCGCGATTTTGCCTTCGCACTTTGACCGCTATAATGACTTCTTTTGCACTTCGCTCTTTGGAATTTTATTTTTCATTTAATCTCAGAAATTTTTATATATCAATTTCGTCCCAAATTTCCATATTTCCATTTTAGTCCTTAAATTTCCAATAAATTCCAATTTGGACCAAAAGCTTCCAAATGCCAGTTTAGTCCCCGATTTTCCCGAATGCACTTCAGTTCCTTTTTTCGGGCCGGGTACTAACAGTAGCCCCTTGGAGACGCTTCTTGTAAGACAAGTGGGGTCGAAGATAGAAAAATAGGATCCGTCCTGAAAAAAGGGATTTCAGGAGGAAGACAATGATCTTGCGGATGAGAGGTTTGACTCGAGCTGAGTCGCAAAAAGATGACCAGGTAGGTCGAGCGGCTGGACCCACGTCGGGCTACCTACGTATCCCAAGAGGAATCAAGCCAAATCGTAGTTCGTAAAAGTGGGCGTTTAGTACCCAAGAGTGGCGGACGTGTAGCGTCTCAAACCAAAGATGCGATTTGTGGAAAGGCTTTGAGGATCGAATCTAAGGGCGATTCGAATAATATTGAGAGATGTACGGAAAGGAGAATCAAGTATAGTCTTGCCTTCTCCGTGGGAAAATATGTTGTGTGTGGAAAGGAAATTCAAGTATAGTCTTGATTTTCCCCTTGAAAATTGTGTGTGATGGAACAAATCAAGTGTAGTCTTGATTTCTCCGTGTGAAGATATGTTGTGAGATATTGTGTGGAAAGGAAATTCAAGTATAGTCTTGATTTTCCCTTTGAAAATTGCGTGTGATGGAACAAATCAAGTGTAGTCTTGATTTCTCCGTGTGAAGATATGTTGTGAGATATTGTGTGGAAAGGAAATTCAAGTATAGTCTTGATTTTCCCTTTGAAAATTGTGTGTGATGGAACAAATCAAGTGTAGTCTTGATTTCTCCGTGTGAAGATATGTTGTGAGATATTGTGTGGAAAGGAAATTCAAGTATAGTCTTGATTTTCCCTTTGAAAATTGTGTGTGATGGAACAAATCAAGTGTAGTCTTGATTTCTCCGTGTGTTGTGCAAATAAACCAAGTTTAGTCTTGATTCGCGTACTGAGAGAAAGTGTATGGGGCAGACCCTTTGAAATGGAGGATAGACCTCTGAAATGGAGGATAGACCTCTGAAATGCGGGACGGACCCTTTGAAGATGCGGGACGGACCCTTTGAAGATGCGGGACGGACCTTTTGAAAGTACGGGACGGACCCTTTGAAAGTACGGGACGGACCCTTTGAAAGTACGGGACGGACCCTTTGAAAGATGCGGGACGGACCCTTGAAATGGAGGATAGACCTCTGAAATGCGGGACGGACCCTTTGAAGATGCGGGACGGACCCTTTGAAATGGAGGATAGACCTCTGAAATGGAGGATAGACCTCTGAAATGCGGGACGGACCCTTTGAAGATGCGGGACGGACCCTTTGAAGATGCGGGACGAACCCTTTGAAGATGCGAGACGGACCCTTTGAAGATGCGGGACGGACCTTTTGAAGATGCGGGACGGACCCTTTGAAGATGCGGGAAACTGTAGCTGCCAAAGGACTTAGGCTACTGTTTACTGATGAAGAATAGTTGTGTGAATTGATTGGGATTATTATGGCTTCCCGAGCCGAAGAACCAAGCGATTAAAAGATTGGGATAATCATTGCTAAGGCTTAGAGAGGAGGCTTGTCTCCTAGGCTTAAGGCTAGGGTTTTAGAGAGGTATTTGTCACCTAGGCTTGAGGCTAGGATTTAGAGAGGAGTCTTGTCTCCTAGGCTTAAGGCTAGGGTTTAGAGAGGTATTTGTCATCTAGGCTTGAGGCTAGGGTTTAGAGAGGTATTTATCACCTAGGCTTGCTTGAGGCTAGGGTTTAGGAAGATTTTTGTTACCTAGGCTTAGGGCTAGGGTTTTAGAGAGGTATTTTTTGTCACCTAGGCTTGAGGCTAGGATTTAGAGAGGAGATTTGTCACCTAGGCTTACTTGAGGCTAGGGTTTAGAAAGATTTTTTGTTACCTAGGATTAGGGCTAGGGTTTAGAGAGGTATTTGTTACCTAGGCTTGGAGCTAGGGTTTTACATTTGTGGTAAGTCTGAACAAGGCAGTTTGAGCAGAAAAGTTATGGTTTAAACTAGGCGAGGCCGAGAAGATGGGATTAGGTAAGTTTGATGTCCAGAGATAAGGACCGAGTCATCTTGAGAGAGAGGCGTCTTTGATAGACTTGAAGAGTTTGAAAATTTGTGGAGACCAAAGAGTGATTTTGTAAACAAGGTGCCAAAGAGGATAGCATTTTGAAAGCATGTTATTTTGATAAGGAGGCCTTATGATCAATTATATTTCTAACTAACTCAAAGAGTTTGCCACATGCTGATCTTGATGACAAGGGATGCCCTTCATGCTAGATATGATTTCATTGGAGCTCCGATTTTTGTTAGAGCACATAGTCGACCCATTTTTGTTGAGGGGAGCCCCAATGTTTGATGAAGTGACCTTGGCAAAGTCCCAATTGATGATGAATGGCGAAGCCCCAGTTGATGATGCAAAGCAAACCTGAAGGGAATGGCGAAGCCCCAGTTGATGATGCAGAGCAAACCTGAAGAGAGCCTGAGAGAACAGCTTAACAAAAGCCCCAGCTTGGAGAGATTCAATGCATCCCTATTTGCGAGACAGAGTCATCTTGCGGCCACGGGCGACCCCTCATTTCGAACAATGGTCAATCGCCGCCGGACAAGACTCGGAAATGTATATGTGCGGGCGCATTTTTTCGAAGGTGGGAATGGATCCCGAGTTCGTGTATGACACTTTCGCTTTTGGGTTTGACTCTTTTGGGAGAGTATAAGCATCACAAGGTGTGGAAAAGTGTATGGAAGCCCCCGCACGTAAAAGACAGTGTTTGGCTCTATTTTCCTATGATGTAGAAAAAGAAGACTTGTCGAGACATTTGAAGAATTATTTTATTCAGAATTATATCTTGATTGCTCGTGAATGGACCTCACTGATTGGTTTATCAAATTCCAATTATATAGGTAAACAAATGAATGTTTTTGATTTGAAGGTGAAATCTGGCTTGTCTTTAGAAGGAGAAGGATGTTCCGTTGTTGCTTGCTGCTCTGTTCGGTGGTAATTGTGGTGCGGGCTGCCGTTGCATTGATCTCCTTCATGAGAAAAAATGAAAAATAGAAAAAAGATTGGGGTGGAAGAAAAGGTGGGAATTGACTGATTATAACCCAGAGATTTTTTTCATTCCTTCAAGTGAAGATTCTTTGTTCCTTTGTTCTCGCGAGCCGAGGGGAGTAGTCCCTGGCGCGTGTCTCCTTGCTTTTACCGGAGTGCCGCTGAGAGGCATGGATGCGAAGCCCCAGTGAGACTTTTGCAGACAGTGTTTGAGGAGTCGAATGAACGAATTTCAAGAATAGGACAAGTTCCCAAACTTTTGAGAGAATATGTAATATGCTCACGTAGGATAACAAGTGACTCAAGAATCTGAATATGCATTTCTTTTAAATAATCTTTTGAGAATGCCATCCGGTAGCGGTTGTAGCTGGGCTTTGGGTTGCGATCGATCATTGGGTGATGCTTAACATGACCTCTTAAAGTGAGAGGTCGGGTTTGGGCCATTCTTTGAGAGGTTGGCTTGAGGGATGTGTTTGGAATTTCTAAGGTGAGGGGATTTTCTTGTTGTTGCTTCTTCAGAACCTCTAAGAGTGAGGTTAACTTTGATTTTGATAAGGTCAAGGGTGGTGATGGAATCCTCTAAAAGTGAGAGGATGGACTTTGGAATTGGTTTACGGGATTTGTCCAAGAGGAAATTTTTGTTGCTTCTTCTCGCGAGTTTGTTGTGATTTCAGCAGGTAACTTGATCACGATAGGACCTTCACTCGATGTCTCGTTTTCACAACTTTTGAGATGGGAGGTTCACTTCGGGGTGATTTTTTTTTTTTTTCGAACACCTTCTTATCGAGAAAAGCCTTCGGATTTGTTTGCTCGCGATAGCCCCTAGTGTATGCCTTAGGATGGTTTTACCTTTTCCCTCTTGGGTTTGGAGGTGGTCCCTTCGAGGGAGCCTCTTGTATGAGTTTCTTTTGCATTCCGCCTTTCTTGAGCTTGGAGGTGATTACTTCCTTTGTGAGTCGAGGGAGCCCCTAGTATGGGCTTCTTCCTTAGGGTCTCAAAACTTGTCGATCTTGAAATGAAAGGGTATTATTTAGTGAGGATAAGGTTATGGTTTCCTATGGTGAGAGGTTTAAACTTCAATTGCTACTGGATAGCATTCTCAAAAGAGTATTTAAAATAAATGCAAACTCATTTAACCGACTTATTAAGTAAGGCAAAATATATTCGGACCATGAGAAAGATATGTGAGCATATTCAATGAAAGCTTAACGATCAAATGGAAAAAACAGAGGAGACGCGAGATTGGGGGGTTGGTGAGCCCCTAGTTGACATTTATGTAGCACTTGCGAAGGATAAGGACAACCCTTTGCATCTTGCATTGGCGTGAGCAGCTATTTTCTGATGATGAGCAACAACGGTCTTTGTGCTTGTCTTGACCATATGGACAGGAGGTCAAATGGGGGTTTAAAATAAATGATCATAGGAAAAGGATGGAGAGTGTATTTGGGGAAGTGTATGCTCGAGGGAGCATAGAGGGTGTGTACAAGGAGTGTATGAAAAGTATATGGTGGAGTATGGAGAGAGTGTATGAGAGAAGGGTGTATAGGGATGGTGTGTGTGAAGAAGGAACGGTGAGTTGTTTACTCCAATCAAAGCATTCATTCATTGTTTACTTTATTAGCCGGTGAGTTTATCAGTGAGATTAGCAACCAATTGATAATTATAAATAAAACAATCTTCTTGAAAGTAATGCGAGATTATGTCTCAAGTCTAGAGAGAAAAGAAAGAAAGACCTTTTTTATTATCGAAGTAACTAATCTAAAGGTGGACATTACAAACCAATGCCCAAAGTGGAAGTAAGAAAGACACACTAGAACCTACAAGACTGAATGAATCTAAATCCTTCCTTGAAGTACGAGGGCTTCTTCATTAATGAGGCCTTGGTTGATCAAATTTTGAATCAAGCGTTGTAGCTGCTTACAGTTGTCAGTGGTATGCCCAACGTACTTGTGGTATCTGCAAAACTTGGATGTATCCAAGTTAGATCTCGGGTTAATAGGCTTGTAATTCTCGAGCGGCTTGATCAAACTCTTTTCCACTAAAATGTCGAAGAACTCACCCATGTGCATTCCTAAGTCATCAAAATGTTCCTTGTTGATCTCCTTCTCGGGTATTGGTGCCTTTCGTTGGTTGGTGGCCACGGCAGCATCCCGAATGAGACATTCGATGTGTTGGACCATAAGTGGGACCATAAGCATGTGGATGATAGGGACCCTGGAATTGAACAGGAGGAGGAACTCTTCTCACGCATTCTTGGATGTAGGACAAATGATGCTGCTCAATTGCATGCATGTCTTTGAGGAGGTTGATCACTCCCAACCTCATGTTTGAGACTTCTTTGAGGGCTTCAATGCTTTTCTCCAGAGACATGATGTGGAATTGGTAAGAACATATGGCGGAGTCAAACCAATGAGTTGAATTAGATTCATAATTAATCTTAAGGCATCCTTGAGAAAATATTTGACCTTCACAATTTTGAGTTTGACCTTTGAAGTTGCCTACGTAACCCTTACCATTTAAGGTATGAGTCTCGAGTCACCGTAGTTCGAGGGGGCCCCGATTGATGATACAACCAGGGTTAAGTTTAGAGAAAGAGAGAGGATGAATGTAAAAGAGTCCGTTTGGTGAAAAAAAGGAGAGGAAGATGACTCGATCCTTGGTCAAATATAAGTGAGGGTGATCTAGACGAGCTAATCGGACTTGGTAAGTTGGCTTAGGTAGGCCCTAGATGGTGGTTTGATCTATATGGGTCGAGAGAGGTTTGATCTAGGTGGGTCTTTGGCTGAAGGGTGCTAGAGATAAAGGATCTAAACTATGGATGGTTTTAAGGCTAAGGGAGCAAACTGCGGATGGTTCAAGAGATAAGAGGTAGAACTTTGAAGGGTCCTAACTTGAAGGATGTAGACCGTGGGTGGTCAAAGGTAGAGGAATGGACCATGGATGGTCCAAGAGACGAGGGGTGGACCTCGAAGAGTCTCAGGTGGAAAGGTGGACCTTTAATGGTCCTAGATAGAGAGAGTGGACCTCGAAGGGTCCTAAATTGAGGAGTGGACCTTGAAGGGTCCAAGAGAAGAAGAGCGGACCTTGAACGGTCCAAGATATGAGGAGTGTGGACCTTGAAGGGTCCAAGAGGTGAGGAGTGGACCTTAAAGGGTCCAAGAGAAGAGGAGTGGACCTTAAAGGGTCCAAGAGAAGAGGAGTGAACCTTGAAGGGTCCAAGAGAAGAGGAGCGAACCTTGAACGGCCCAAGATATGAGGAGTGGACCTTGAACGGTCCAAGATATGAGAAGTGGACCTTGAATGGTCCAAGATTGGGAGAGTGGACATAGTATAGGAAGAGCACCACGAAGGGTCAAAGAGTGGATCTTGAACGGTCCAAGCTAGAGAGACTGGACCTAGGGCGGTCCGCAGTAGAGGGTGTGGACCTTGAAGGGTCCAAGAAGTAAAGAGCGGACCTCGGAGGGTCCTAGAAATGGAGAGTGGACCTTGAAGGGTCCAAGAAGTAAAGAGCGGACCTCGGAGGGTCCTAGAAGTGAAGGGCGGACCTCGGAGGGTCCTAGAAGTGAAGGGCGGACCTCGGAGGGTCCTAGAAATGAAGAGTGGCTCTCGGAGGGTCCTAGAAATGAGGAGTGGACCTCGAAGGGTCCTAGAAATGAGGAGCGGACCTCGGAGGGTCCTAGAAATGAGGACCGGACGTCGAAGGGTCCTAGAAATGAGGACCGGACCTCGGAAGGTCCTAGAAATGAGGACCGGACGTCGAAGGGTCCTAGAAATGAAGAGCGGACCTCGAAGGGTCCTAGAAATGAGGAGCGGACCTCGAAGGGTCCTAAAAATGAGGAGCGGACCTCGAAGGGTCCTAGAAATGAGGGATAGTTAAGCATTTTATTTACAAAAAAGCCTTCCATTTTTATAGAACCTACTCTTGGTTGGAAGGGATACCCCTTTTTCGCAACTAACTAAAGGTCCTAAAGTGGTGGATCCTAACGATTAACCGTCTCATATAGACATTTAATATGATATTTATGGAGAGTACCACAAACCTATGATAGGCCAAGATCTTTTAACAATATATCACTCAACCTTACATAGCACGTTTTCTTAAAAGGAAATCAATTTTTTAGTGCCTTTAATCTCTCGATAGATCTTGACTTATCACTGGTTCGTAGCGACTTAACATAAAGACCTTATTAATTGTCTACATGAAAAAGCTAGTCAAACCAACCGGTCACAGGGAGTGTACTCTTAACAAAGTGGATGACACAAGGGTTAGATTTCAGGCTCCCACCGTGCTCCCAAGCGCCGACGATGAGTGGATGACCAAGTGAGACTCGGAAGGGAGGCGACATGATCACCACGCTTCCCGCACTTTGGCTTCTCCGATGGGTTAAAGGGTGTCTGTGCAGTGTGACACGGACTCTAGTGGTAGTGTGAGGTAAAAAGTCTAATTCTTTTTTAAGGAAAAAAGAGAAAGATTTTTATTTTTGTGAGATGCATGCATGCAATGCAACAGTTAAGAATGAAGGAAATAAAAAAGAAGTAAAATACAACACCACAAAGGAAAACGAAAGTCTGACCCACTTAGTTTGAAAAAATTTCAAAACAGTCCCCAGCAGAGTCGCCACTGTGAATACCCCGTCCCGATGCAACGCGCATTCGGAAGTTTGAAATAAATAATTATGGAAGTCGGACCGAAATGGGATATTCATTTAGTGACACTCGCTTTAAACCATATTAAAATATTAGTTTAATTTTGAGAGTCGCCACGCCACTTTGATATAGCCCAAAGCTTTGAAAAAAGGCTAAATATGTGATTGGGTTCGGGGGTCAAGTTACAACAGAAGAAGAAACGCTATCACTCCTATTGCCCGACGGATCGGTCTTTCTAGCATATGGGGTGTTGGTTGTGTGCGGTGTTTACAGGAATAGATAGAAGAAACGGGATCATGCATAAGGAGGAGGGGAGAGAAAGAATTTATTTATGATCACACCCTAGAACCTTTGAGTTAGGCCCTCGGAAGGTGCACTAATCAACGTTCATCCTTGGGGGATTGTTGATCATGGGATAATTATAACTAAGGTGGAAGGTAAGAAATAGTTCCTAGATCCATTGGGTTTCTTGGGCGAAACCTTAGATCATCCTCGGCTATAGCATATTTAAATATATTAAAACAACCCTAAATCTAGCATATATGACATAAGCAAGAAATAAAGTAATTAAAATATACTAAGCATGCAAACAATAAATCTAGCATAATAATAAAGACAATAATAATAAAAACAGAAAAAATAAACAGAAGACTTACCTAATGATGGCAAGGCTTTCGGATCGAATCTATGAAGATTCGAAGAACGTTCTTGATAAAATATTTAGACTTAGAAAACTCGAGTTTAGTCTCAAGTTTTCTATGGAGGAAATCTCAAGTTTTGTCTTGAGTTTTCCGTAGAATCATTCTGTGTTTAAAGTGTGAGGCGGAGTGGGGTTTATATAGTGAAAGGAATTGGGGAGGAACGGTTATGATAGCGATGTGGGAAAAGAGAAAGGGCCGATCGGCCAAATCCTTTTTGGCCCAAAATCTGCCTTGGCCCATATGCTGCAACTGCTCCAGCCGGCCCCAAATGGCTTCCCTCTGGCCGGCCATTGCCCCTTTTCTTGGCCCTGATTCCCTAGGCCACAAAACTCATTTGGCCGGCCACTCCTCAATGCAATGGCCTGTTTTAGTATTAACTAATATTCGTTTCGTCCAGCGATTTTGCCTTCGCACTTTGACCGCTATAATGACTTCTTTTGCACTTCGCTCTTTGGAATTTTATTTTTCATTTAATCTCAGGAATTTTTATATATCAATTTCGTCCCAAATTTCCATATTTCCATTTTAGTCCTTAAATTTCCAATAAATTCCAATTTGGTCCAAAAGCTTCCAAATGCCAGTTTAGTCCCCGATTTTCCCGAATGCACTTCAGTTCCTTTTTTCGGGCCGGGTACTAACAATAACCAATGACTTTTTTTTTAGATTTCAAATGATGGGATGAGTAAAGAAGCCCAACTCTTTAGTCCTGATGAGATAATGGGTTTGGTTGGAAGGAATGCAATATTTAAAGTTAAGGTGAAACCAGAAAACTTAAAGGGTGATGAGAAACATTTCTCAGTTGGGATGGTATGTGTTGATAATGAAATCGTTGAAAAGTACATGCAAACAAGCATAATGGTTAGCAAGGTATATTATCAAATGTTCTATCAATATACATCATCAAAATTCAATGCTGATTTTGGTTTTATTTCTGACATTATATTAGAGAAATGATGTTTTGACGGCGTAGAAAAAAGTTGGAGAAGAAGTGATTGAGGTACAACATTCTCATATAACATCTATCCCAAGATATATAAATGTTTATATTTGACTATTAGTTAAATTAATTAAATATGTTTATATCTACAGCTTGATGATTCTGTTAGCGACAATGAAGACAATTCTCCTCACACTGTTGGGATCAAACGATGAATTGGGTTTATGGATGACACTGCAACTAGCAGTATGGTTAAAGATGGTGGATCTACAACCAAAAGTTAGCCTCATGTTTCCAAGGCAGTGAAAATTGAGAAAAACTAATTATTTTAATGGTATTTGCCTAATATGAATCATGGTTGAAACTCATTGATGTAATATTTTAATTTGGAATATGAAGTCCAGGAACATTTAGTTGTTTTGTTTAGTCTCTTTAAGTTTAATGTAATGTAATGAATTAGAAGCTGGAATATGAATTTCAGTAACATTTGTGTTTTGTTCTGATTTTGAAGCCATGGATTCAACTTTGAATGATTAGTCCTCGTATTTGTTTAGTTTGATTTTTTAAGCCATGACTTTTACTTTTAAATGGTTGCTTTAATAAAACAAACTAATGTATGGCCCATTTTAATAATTGTTTTGGGTTAGCCACCTTCAGAGGCTCCCATAAGGATGTAAGTTAAGCCTTACATAAGTATCATTTTTGGGTGTATGTTTATAGAAATGTATAGATGGTTTTGGATGGTAGAGATAAAAATGTATAGCATGCGGTCCACTGAGCGGTTGGGCTGGATGCGGTTAGTGTTTGTGATGCGGTTAGTTAGGTAAAGGTCGGGTTGGTTGGTCTGGCCACAGTTTGGTATGCGGTTGACCATGTTGCGGCCGACTGCACTTTTTTTTTATGCATTTGGATTGGCAGAGATTAGATTTTCTGCTGTTGGATTGGCTCAGATGCGGTTCGGATCAGACAAAGTTTGGCTAAGATTAGACTTGGATCAAAGACTGTTTGGCTAAACGCGGTTTGGCTCATATGCGGTTTTGTCTCAGACGCGGTTTGGCTCATATGCGGTTTGACTCAGACAAGGTTTGGCTCAGATGCGGTTCAGATCAGATGAAGTTTGGACCAGATGAGGTTTGGATCAGGCGTAGTATGGATCAGGGAGGTCTGTGTTAATACGGTCTGTAATAGATATGTTTTGGCTCAGTAGCGGTTTGAAACAGATGCGATTTGGCTAACCCTTTGTTTGAATTAATTGCGGTTTTGACTCAGACGCGGTTTGGCTAAGATTAGACTTGGATCAAAGACTGTTTGGCTAAACGCGGTTTGGCTCATATGCGGTTTTAGCTCAAACGCGGTTTGGCTCATATGCGGTTTGACTCAGACAAAGTTTGGCTCAGACGCGGTTAGGATCAGATGAAGTTTGGACCAGATGAGGTTTGGATCAGGCGTAGTATGGATCAGGGAGGTCTGTGTTAATGCGGTCTGTAATAGATATGTTTTGGCTCAGTAGCGGTTTGAGACAGATGCGATTTGGCTAACCCTTGGTTTGAATTAATTGCAGTTTTGACGATGACTATACAACACTAACATCGAATTGTACGAAAACATCATTCAAAGGTAATAATAAAACATCAAATTTAGAAGTTCAATTTACTTATCTGGCGGGGTGATTGCAATAGCTGAATTTCTTCCAACTTTAAAGCTGGGCCATAATATGATACACCCATTCACCTAAGTTAGATCCTACAGGAAGCCATATGCCTCCCACAACACAAATTCATCCTCCAAAAAAAAAAAAGGATTGGGTTACATCTCTTAAGCAGAATCAGAAATCTACAACATTTAACATTTCAAACCAACAGCCCTATTGCTAATATGCACTATCTATGTAATGCAATAATCAGATTGAGTGTCTTGTCGGCACAAATTTATTCATAGTTAGTATTGTTTGTTATATTTTTAGACAAAGTACAATAAAAAAGGTGTATAGTCAACATAAATAACAACCAACTATGATCATGAATTTTAAATATTCATAATTACTGATGTTTAATCATTCAAAGGTAATAATAAAACATCAACTTTAGAAGTTCAAGTTACTTATCTGGCGGGTTGATTGCAATAGCTGAATATCTTCCATCTTTAAAGCTGGGCCATAGTATGATACAACCATTCACCTGAGTTAGATCCTACATGAAGCCATATGCCTCCTACAGCACAAATTCTTCCTCCAAAAAAAAAAAAGGGATTGGGTTACATGTCTTAAGCAGAATCAGAAATCTACAACATTTAACATTTCAAACCAACAACCCTATTGCTAATCTGTACTATCTATGTAATGCAATAATCAGATTGAGTGTCTTGTCGGCACAAATTTCTTCATAGTTAGTATTGTTAGCTATATTTTTAGACAAAGTACAATAAAAAAAGGTGTATAAGCAACATAAATAACAACCAACTATGATCATGAATTTTAAATATTGATAATTACCGATTTTAAATATTTGACGTTAAAAGCTTGCATTAATCATACATTCATAATCACACACAGACATATACTAATTTGCAGAACATATTGTCCCATCATTAAGTCCAAAACAAAATAAACAAAATATCAAGAGAAAAAGTTTTAAAATCATTTTTAAAAGTAGCTGTCTAAAAAAACATTTTTAATAAGAAAATTAAAACAATATATTTAATATATTTCAAAACATGTACAGGAAACTTATGTACAGTCAGTAAAATACATGTACTTATTTATCAGGGTATCTTTACAGTCATTACTATTGATAATTGATAGTTGTGAGTTCCAAAGCACATTGTGTTCTTTAATAAATGAATCTCTAACTACTGCTACTTCAAAAAGCTTAGGGACTCTTCGGTATTATTCCTAATATAAACACACAACTCTTTTTCCCTCTGTTGTGAATTCATTTCACAAGATCAAAGATACAGAATATTATATGTCATATATTGGGCAATAAACACCAAAGGAGCTTCTGAATATCCAAGAGAAATATGAGGATTACAAAATCATTTACTATTGATGGAAAGAAGAAATTGAAAGAATCGTCAAAAGGTATGTATTTCTATCTAATTTTACAATCTTAAATGAGGCAAATCTAATTCCTCTATTTTGTTTGGTAAAAAAATAATATGTTTTAAAAAAATTAACTTTGTTTGAACATACCTTTTTTCATTGGCCATTAAATTTTCTTTAAATTTTATCTTCATTTCCAGCATTGAGATGCATATTATTACTGCACAATATTTTTTTTTAATTGGGTATGTCACCATTATATATGACTGCTCCAGAATCTTTGCTTCAATGGTTTCCAACACCCTTTCATTTTACTCAAAACAAACAACAAAATTAAATATTATCAGATAAATTGGGAATAAAATTTGAAAGATGGAAAACATAAATATGGAATGGAAAGAGTATTCTCAAATACAAATGTGGAAAACCAGCTCTAGATCTGTGGTTATATTCTTATACAGTCCTCAAGGCATTCCAAAGCAGTTAAAAAGTTAATGGAAGTAGAATCTTTTACTCCTAAATACATGAGCAGTGAAATCTTTACTTTGAGTGCATAGAATAAGTGAATTTAGACTTTTCTTGTGTTTTGTTGCATTTGTTGCATCAATTTCTGTATTTTTTACCATTGGAAAAGTTAGTATTTGATAAGTTTGTTCCCGTCAGCTGTGAGCTCTTACAACTTGTAAAAGTTTGTTGAGTGATTAACATAATTTCAGTCACAAAATTAACATAATTTTGGTTCCATTCCTAGTGGGTGTTGTTGCTTACAATGCATATATGTGTTTTAATGTCTACAATTTTGATTTGGGTGCTTTTGAGTGTCCATCCTCAGCTAAAAGAAGTTATGGGTTAACCTCCTGTAAATATGAAAGCTATAACATTGCTCAAGGAGTAGCCTCTGATCAACAATGCTGGAGGGTACCTTGAAACTTCTATTTCACCTGATTGATATTAGGACCAGTTTTATTTTCACAAATCCCTCGGATCTAGAAAAAAAACCTATAAATAAAATAAATATTACATTAAGATTTAAAAATTATTAGGTTCTTGTACATGATTCATATATGCATATTGATGTAAATAGAATGAACGCAGCGGAATAATAAATTAAAATAAATAACCTGGATAGACAACTAACCGAATAAACGAATTAATTGACCTAGGTAGAATCCACAAACTAGGGTTTGACAAGAACAACACCTAAGATAGATGAGATTCTTGAAGCACGAAGGAATCAGCCCCAAAAGGGATTCAACCTTCAAACAAGTCTAAGTAGACTCACAATTGCAAAATCAATTAAATTATATAAAATTTTCAACTCCTAAAACAAAACCCCTAAAAGAGTATTTATACTAGTCTATCAATGTTGAAAACCCTAAAGAAAACGGAATAAACAAAGTACCAAAATACCCCTACTTTAATTGTTCAAAACGGAAAAGAAATTAAAAACTGCTGCGAGTTCCGTCACCTGGGCGGTCGCCCATCTAAACAGGCCTTTTCCCTTTGCGTGAATCCTCACCTGGGCGGTCGCCCATCTTCCCTTGGGCGGTCGCCCACTTGTCCAGCCCTGGTCCTGTGTTTCTGGTTCTTGCTACATCATACACCCCTTCTTTAAAATGATTTGTCCCTGAATCATGTGCTGAAAAAGGAACACGTCCCTTGCATGAGACTTCCTTCTTGGGTCTTCTCGCGGCTTGTACAGATGCCTTCTTATGAACGGATGGTTTGCATTTCTTAGTTCCATGTGTCGCATTACCTGAAAGAAAAGGTTTTGGAACAAACAAGGAGATAATCCCTTTCCTGTCTCCTTTACTACCGTGTGCGCCTTTAGCTTTCAATGGACAAAGAGTAAACTTGACTCCATCTTTAATAAAACTGATCAAGTTAGTCCGCCCACAATGCATAGACCCCACATCAAAATGCCATGGCCTCCCAAGCAACAACTGGCAAGCGCTCATATCCACAATGTCACACGTAATCACATCCGTATAATTGCCAATAGAAAAAGGAATAATACACTGATGTGTTACCTTCAAAGAGCCTGTAGCATTGATCCACCCAACAAAATAAGGAGATGGGTGGTTACGCACCTCAAGCTTAAGCTTATTGACTAACCCACGTGCGACCAAGTTCTCACTGCTTCCGCTATCAATAATAATTTGTACTGCGATATCATTGACCTTACCCATTGTACGAAAAATATTGTTCCTTTCAAAATCAGCCACCACATTGTCCACCACAGGAGGAGTGGACACAATCTTGTGAACCACAAAAGAATCATGAATGTCACCCTCATCCTCATCATCACCATTAGGATCAATATGAACAATCGGACAACCATCCTCCTCATCAAACTCATCACGATCTACCAGATTAACCCCTTTCCGACCATTAGGACAGTTACTAGAATTATGCCCCGGTTGTTGACACCTATAGCATTTATTACCAAACGTTTTAGCATAGGGATTAGTAGTTTGTTGCGTACCAGTATGAGTAATGTCGACGAACCAGTGCGTCAGATCATGGCCCGGAGTTGGTGTCTTATCATCACCACTCTTAGCACCTGAAACGTGAGGTTTATCATGATCCACTTCTTTACTCAAACACGAAGTTAGGTTTGTGGAACCCGAAAATTGTCCAAAATTGCTCACAGCAGAAGACCCCCCAAATCGTGTAGATGGAGTAGAAGCAAGCTGTCGTTCCACTTTTTTTGCTCTTGAAATAACATCTGCTAGGGAATGTGAAGTAACTAGTTCGACCTGAGTACGAATAGCAACCCGAAGACCATTAATAAATCTAGCCACCTGTCTGTCTTCAACTCGCATCAAGGCAAAGAATTTTTCAACCTCTCGTAACCAATCTGTAAAATCTCCAATACCCAACTCACCTGAAAAAGAAGGGATGTCCGCACGAATTTTAGGTCGTTGGTCGTTGGTCGATCATCAGCTCTCCTTCTATCATCTCTTCTTCTATCATCGTGGCGAGCATACTCATCTTCCCGCTCTGGCCCATGCCCTCGATTTCCACCATCAACTCGCAGGCCTCGCAAAACATCTATGAGTTCCATATGACGCCCAGGGCACTGGGTCGGCCTTCGCTTGATCTCGCAATACTAATTGATCCTGGCGTTCCAATCTTGCAAGAACTGCAGCTAACCCACTTTGAATTTCGCCGTTGTTATCTCCTTGATTTCCAGCCATGATAATCCTTGGATCGTCCTTTTCTGATACCAACTGATGTAAATAGAATGAACGCATCGGAATAATAGATTAAAATAAATAACCTGGATAGACAACTAACCGAATAAACGAATTAATTGACCTAGGTAGAATCCACGAACTAGGATTTGACAAGAACAACACCTAAGATAGATGAGATTCTTGAAGCACGAAGGAATCAGCCCCAAAAGGGATTCAACCTTCAAACAAGTCTAAGTAGACTCACAATTGCAAAAGCAATTAAATTATATAAAATTTTCAACTCCTAAAACAAAACCCCTAAAAGAGTATTTATACTAGTCTATCAATGTTGAAAACCCTAAAGAAAACGGAATAAACAAAGTACCAAAATACCCCTACTTTAATTGTTCAAAACGGAAAAGAAATTAAAAACTGCTGCGAGTTCCGTCACCTGGGCGGTTGCCCATCCTCACCTGGGCGGTCGCCCATCTAAACAGGCCTTTTCCCTTTGCGTGAATCCTCACCTGGGCGGTCGCCCATCTTCCCTTGGGCGATCGCCCACTTGTCCAGCCCTGGTCCTGTGTTTCTGGTTCTTGCTACATCACATATGAATAAGGAATCAAAATATTTATATTTTCATTAACAAATTTTTGTACACATATGGTTTTAGGATAAAATACATCAACAAATTTTATAATCAAAAACAAATTAAATGAATCAACAAATTTTTGTACATATCTGATTTTAGGACAATATATATCAGGAATTTCTTTTCACACTACTCTTTTTTCTCTTTACACTACCTTTACCGGTTTTTTCGTGCAAACAAAGAGAGAAACGACAGTTGCACCATTTATTACTCTCTATTACATTTATTGCCCTACCCAATTAATTCTAATTCCAATAACTGGAATGATCAATGATCTACTTTAATTGTCAATTTTAATTTTAAACAAGGGTTATATAAATTTTCACTATTTAACTCAGTCATCCTACTAGAACATGAAATTGTTAAAAATAAAATATAAAATTTGAAAAAAATGGAGAATTGGGGAGAAGATTAATGTTTGAGTCAAGGGATAAGGTATTTTAATGTGACGATATTTCTTACAATTTATTTATTTATTTAGAAAAGGAATTTTTACCAATAAGACCTTTAGATAGGGGGGAATTTATCAATAAAAACATTACATTTTAAATTCTACCTTAGGATCCTAAAGTGGAAATCAAAATCCCCGTAGAGTCCCTATCCCTATTTATAATAATCTAAATGGCGAAACAGCCCTCAGCCCTCGTTCTCTTTCTCTCTCTATGCGCAATTCCGCACCTCTCTCTCTCTCTAGACGCAATTACCTTGCCTCTGCGTCGTCTCCTTCCTCACCAATCTCCGGCGTCTTCTTCCTCACCAATCTCCGGCCAAACCCGCCACTAACCCTCTCTCTGAACTCCAACTCCGAACCTCCATCACCGCTCCCTTCTTCTCCGATCCCAAAATCAAACGACGACCCAAGCTCTCCCGTCACACCGATTCAATTTCTCCCTCAAATCAATCCCTCACCGGCGTACTCCTCCCTCACCAAAACCAAATTTAAGGAAACAAATAAAAATAAACCCAAATTCTGAACCCTAGCGCTCTAAAAGGGTTGTATTACGTCGACAAACGCGACCCCTTTGGGCGGTGTATTTTGGAAATTCCTCACCCCGTTGTGAGCACACGCCACCCCTCTTTCTCTCTCGCGGCGGTTCCACGGTGCGTGCACTCGGTTCCGGCTAATCGGAGAAAGATGTCGGATAGGTTGACGCGTATCGCTATCGTCGGTGCCATGGATAGCGTGCAAGCTAGAAGAAGTGTCGTCGGGAGTGCAAAAAGAGTTGTCCCGTTGTTAAACCGGTACCTTTTTTGTTTTAGTTTTTCGATTCAATTTGGATCAAGTCAATTTCATTGATTTTTTGATATTTACTTGCTATTGTTTAATATGGAATTGAGTTTTGTGCATAGATTTTCATTTAGTCAGCAATCTGGAATTAATTATATGATATTGTGTTGATTGATGGAACGTAATTTAGAATCGTGGATACAAACTTTAGAAGATTGCACTTTGGTAAAGAAAGGGAAGCCATTGCAATTTAGAAATGTGAAAGGCAAATCTTTCTGATGAAAAGATAAGGGAAGAGGCCTGGGAATGGGATTGTAAAGAGGGGAGAGATTGGTTGGTGTGGACAGTTGCTGAACTCTAAGTTGATTGAAATGTATGTGAAATGTGGTTGTTTGTACAGGATCTGCAATTACTGGCCCAATTGGATCTGCAATA
>JAFEMH010004265.1:192500-218282 GCA_022495995.1 Adenophora triphylla var. japonica
TGGTCCAAGTTCTGTAATCAAACCTGTTCAAAAAAGAAGTAGAATGTCAAGAGGTATTTATCTTAATTCTAATATTTTTTTAAATATTAATTGCAAATAATGTTGTTTATTATTAGTTTCAATAAATTTGAATTCTAATTGTTTTCCTTAAAATTTTAGGTTCGATGATATCTCTCCCGATATGTACCAGATTAAATGTTGATAAAAATTCATATTTCACACAAGGTTAGATTATAGTACAAGTATATTTTATCCCTTTCTTTTAATAATTTTTATTAAAGGCCATTATATAATTTTCTTATAACTATATTTTTTTTTTGTAAATTTATTTTCCACATTTTAATGTTGAATAGAATACATAGACTTGGGGGATCCTTCTAGCAAATGTCAATATTGCAATGCAAATTTTTGGTATGAGGAGAGATTGAATAAACGATACAAGAATATTACGAATCCCAGTTTTTCAGGATGTTGTATGAAAGGAAAGGTACAATTGCCCCCGATGCCAGAACCACCTTCATTATTCAAGGAGTTGTTATACGGAAACAACGAGAAAAGTAGGACTTTTTACGTCAAATATCCGTTCGTATAACATGATATTTTCATTTACTTCTATGGGAGGTAAAGTTGATTACGGCATTAATAAAGGAAACAGTCCACCCGTGTTCAAGTTATATGGTCAAAATCATCACTACATAGGTAGTTTGATACCACCAGGAGGAAAGCCTCCAAAATTCGCGCAGCTTTATATTTATGATACTGATCATGAAATACAAAACAGAATGCATTGTATTAAGTAAGTACGTACTAGAAAAAATATAAAGCATCTTTTTCCACCCATAGATTAAGACTATATTGCTAATATCTTATTTTTTTTATCATCTTTTAGCAAAGATCCATGTAGAAGCAATTTGCATGAAGAAATTGTCAATGACTTGAAGAATATACTTGATGACCACAATATTCTCGTGAAGTCGTTTAGAATGGTTCGAGATTCATTTCATCAAAGTGTAGAAAGCAATGTCAAGCTCAGGCTTATTGGAAGACGTAAATCTGATAGTAGATGTTATGACCTCCCACAAAAGGATGATGTTGCGTTATTGTTGGTCGGTGATTTTGATACTATGACTGGTGATAGGGATATTGTTGTCGAGACACCTACTGGCTTGCTAAAAAGGATTACCGAACTACACCATTCGTACTTAGGTTTGCAGTACCCATTAATTTTTATATTTGGTCAAGATGGTTATAGAGAAGATATTTTACACCGCGGTGTAGATTTAGAATCAAATGATGGTGGTCGTTACAAGTTGACTATGAGGGAATTTTTTGCCTACAGAATTCATGAAAGGGATTCCGAATCACCAAACCTTTTTTTCTCAAGGCGGCTATTTCAACAATTTTTGGTGGATGCTTTTACAATGGTTGAAACTGGTCGTTTAACTTACATAAGAACTCATAAAAAACAATTGAGATGTGAAATGTACAACGGTTTGACTGATGCTCTGTTGAAAGGTGAAAGGGATCCAGCGTCACGTGGAAAACAAATTTGTTTGCCATCTAGCTATACCGGAAGTGCTCGATATATGATTCAAAATTATCAAGACGCAATGGCCATATGCAGATTTTTCGGATATCCTAATCTTTTAATTACCTTTACATGTAATCTGAAGTGGCCTGAGATAGTTCGATTTCTAAACACGAAGGGTTTGCAGCCTGAAGATAGTCCAGATATCATTTGTAGAATTTTTAAAGCTAAGTTGGATGTTCTCATGAATGATCTTCGACATAAGAAAATATTTGGTATAGTGAGAGCAGGTACTTCTTAATCTCAACTATACTTAGCTTTTCTTTAAATTTCATTATAAAGATTAAAATTTTATGTTTGTACATTTTCTATATAAAAAATTATACTAATAATAAATTATTTTTCCAGTTATTTATACAATTGAGTGGCAAAAGCGTGGTTTACCCCATGTTCACATCATCCTTTGGTTGGAAAATGATGAAACTCATCCTACGATAGAAAGAATTGATAATATCAATTATGCTGAGATTCCAGATGAGTCTATTGATCCCAATTATTATTCGGCAATACAAGAGTTAATGTTGCATGGTCCTTGTGGCAAAGCTCGACCGAACTCTCCATGCATGGTTGAGGGCCGCTGCAGTAAATATTTTTCAAAAAAGTTTTTTGAGTAAACGATTATTGATGAAGATGGTTATCCGGGCTACAAGCGTCCCGACAACGAACGAACAATAGTTATGAAGGGAACACATCTTGACAACAGATATATTGTCCCTCACAATCGACAATTGTTGATGAATCATGGGACTCACATTAATATTGAATGGTGCAATCAATCTCGATCGATCAAATATCTTTGTAAGTACGTAAGTAAAGGTCAGGATAGAGTTACTGCCAAGTTTTGTCAAAGTGCTGACGCTAATGCAGAGAAAAAAAATGTTGATGAGATACAAAATTACTTGGATTGCCGGTATATATCACCTTGTGAGGCCGCGTGGAGGTTGTTAGGTTATGATATCCATTATAGGAACCCTTCTATTGAAAGATTATCATTTCATCTGGAGGGTGAACAAACCATTATTTTCGATGATGATGAAGAGATTGATGAAGTAGTTGATCGTCCAACATGAAGAGAAAGTATGTTCACTGTATGGTTAGATGCAAACAAGAAGTATAAGGATATAGCATGGAAATTGACCTATGTCGAGTTTCCTACCAAGTTTGTTTGGATGAGGAAGGAAAGAAAGTGGCAGTCAAGGGCACGTGGTTTCAAAATAGGCAGCATTTTTTTTGTTGCACCTGGCCGAGGAGAGCTGTATTACTTGAGAAATTTGTTGAATATTGTTCGGGGGCCAACTTCTTATGCAGATATAAGAACCGTTGATGGTCATGAGTATCCATCTTTTAGAGATGCTTGCTATGCTTTAGGATTGCAAGATGATGATAAAGAATACATTTATGCTATCATAGAAGCAAGCCACTGGGGATTTGCCCATCAGTTGAGAAGCTTGTTTGTTACATTGCTGATGTCTGGATCTCTTTCTCGATCTGAGAATATAAGGGAAAGTTGCTTAGATTATTTGTATGAAGACATTATCTGTATGCGGAGACGAGTTTTAGAACATCAAGGTAAATTTTATTAGTTCTATTACAATTAATTTTTTAAATTTTAATGCATATTTAACTCATTTTACGACTAATAATTATATAATTATATGTTTTTTTAAATATCCTAGGCTTGCAACTTAGTGCGGAAGAAATAAAAAGCTTCACTCTTCTGGAGATTGAAAAGATATTGCGAAACAGGGGTAAAAGTCTTAAAGATTTTCCAACTATGCCCTATCCTGATGATTATGATTCGTCAATGTTCAACAATCGTTTAATATTGGATGAAATGAATTATGATAGAGACTTATTAACGAAAGAATGCAATAAGTTATTGGGATCGTGTACGGATGAGCAGAAACATGCATATGATACAATCATGGAGAGTGTTGAGGCTGGTAATGGAGGATTTTTTTTCTTGTATGGTTCTGGTGGTACAGGTAAAACTTTTTTATGGAGGATTCTTTCGACTTCTTTAAGATCAAAAGGTGATATAGTTTTGAATGTGGCATCCAGTGGAATTGCGTCTCTTTTGCTTCCCAATGGACGAACTGGTCATTCTAGATTCACCATTCCATTAATTTTGCACGAGGATTCAACATGCAACATAAAACAAGGTAGCCCACTTGCTGAGCTAATGATCAGAACCAAGCTTATCATTTGGGACGAGGCACCAATGGTTCACAGGCATTGTTTTGAAGCCCTTGATAGAACTTTACGAGATATAATGAGGTTCAAGAATCCTTATAATTTGAATTAACCCTTCGGGGGCAAAATAATTGTTATGGGCGGAGATTTTCGTTAGATCCTCTCGGTGATTCCAAAAGGTACCAGGCAAGATATTGTGATGGAGACAATCAATTCATCACATTTATGGTCGCATTGTAAGGTTTTGAGGCTTACAAAAAATATGCGATTGAAAGCTATCGAGAATGACCCAAGTGGATTTGAGCTTATAAAATTCTCTGAATGGATTTTAAGTATTGGAGATGGGACTTATGGAGATGATAATGATGGTGTTGCAAGTTTAAAAATTCCTGATGACCTTCTCGTAAATTCATCTGGCAATTTGGTAAAGGCTATTGTTGATAGTACATATCCTTCATTCACTGATCATTTTGATGATGTTGGTTATTTACAAGGAAGAGCCATACTTGCACCAACACTTGACGATGTGGAGAAAATAAATGAGTACATGGTCTCTCACAATCACTCGGATGCTAAAACTTATTTGAGTTCAGACTCAATTTGTAGGTCCGAGAATAGATCCAGTTTCTTTTCTGACATTCATTGAACCGAGTTTTTGAATACGATAAAGTCTTCAGGATTGCCAACTCATCAGTTGAGTCTTAAAGTTGGCGTTTCAGTGATGTTATTAAGGAACATCGACCATAGTGCAGGTTTGTGCAATGGAACGAGGATAATTATTACAAGGCTTGGTCAACATGTAGTGGAAGCAAAAATTTTAAACGGCAATAATGTTGGAGAAAAATTTTTTGTCCCGAGAATGTCGTTGACTCCATCAGATCTACGTTTACCATTCAATTTCCAAAGAAGACAATTTTCGTTGGTTGTATCATATGCAATGACTATCAACAAAAGTCAATTTCAATCACTCTCTCATGTTGGGCTATTTCTGAAAAGACCTGTTTTTAGTCATGATCAATTGTATGTTGCTTTGTCCACAGTAACTAATCGTGATGGTTTGAAGATTTTGATATGTGACAGGAACGAAAAGACTGTGGATGAAACAACTAATGTTGTTTATAAAGAAGTATTTCAAAATTTGTAAATTTGCTAGATAATGTCAATATATTTTGTTGAACGCATCAAATTTAAAAGTGCTTTACAAATTAGTTGTTATATATAAAAGTACTTTTATTTATTTAGTTTATGCAATTTGTCAACTTTTTTTGATCGTGCGTTTAACGCACGGGTGTAGCACTAGTTTTCATAATAAACGGAAATGCATAATTTTTCCAAAATTTAAGAATTATTTTAGATCAAAGGGGAGTATTCTTTTTCTGCGAAATGTCTTCATCCTTTTAATGCCATCTTCAAGAAATTTGCTAAAACGATGAAGGTGAAGAATACAGTGTAACTGTAAATTGTTTCAAGAATTTGGAGAATGGAAACATTCATTTTGAGAGAAAATTATAATATTATGAAATGATAATAGTAATATCAGTATAGTGTGCGTTGTAACTATTTTCGAAAAGGAAAAATTCCTTTTTAACCACAATGCCCATATCATATCCCATCAAAACCCAATCCAAATAAAAAAAGACTCACTCCTTTGTTATTCCAAATTAAAATCCCTTTAAACCCCATTATACCATGGAACGGTCAAAATTAAGTTAACACCCGTTAACTTCCGTCTGAGAAATCCTCTAAAATTAACACACCCACTCACCTCCTCTCTCTCTCTCTCTCTCTCTCTCTCTCTATCCCCATCTCTCCGGTCACATCCTCCGGCTTTCACCGGCGACCCTCGTTCACCCCTCCGCTCCCCATATACGACCATTTGTAGCAGATCGACCCAAATCTTCTTAGAACTGCGACAAAAAATCACCATCTCTGCTGCCAAGCTTGAAGTACGAACCAATCTGATCATCTTTTTCAGTAAACAAATCGATGATCTTCTCCGGCAAACAAACGATGGTCACCATCTTTTCCGGCCAAGCTTTCTTTCGTTTGACTCACATCCCTTGATTGTTTCAGTAGCCAATACGAGTGAATTTCACTGATCGAATTTGAGGAAAATATTTTTTATTTTGTCTTAATGTTGTATTGTTAATAATTATTTCAGTTTTGTGTGCTTAAATTTTGTTCACAATCTTATTGTTCTTGTGTTAAAAGATTCCATTACTAATATTCAGTAATTTTCTATTCATTTCTCGTTCTCGCATTCTTTTTTTAGTATGTACGTAAGCTTTGAAATCGTTTTTGGTTTCTCTAATGAGGTTTGAGGGCTCTTTCTTCGTGTTTGATGGCTTTGTTCCATACTTCCATTTGAAAGTTTTATGTTATGAACAAGCTCTAATTTACTGTCAACTCGATTGTTTTGTTCCATACTTCCATTTGAAACTTTTATGTTATGAACAAGCTCTAATTTACTGTCAACTCGATTGTTTTGGGATGGGGATCTGAAAAAGCGTCAATAAGAACATCAAGTGATCTTATAGATATATGATATGTTGTTGTTTATAATGTTGTAGATGACTTATAGCAGATCTTATACCTTTTGCTATAAGACCTCTTATTAGTGTTGTTGTTTATGTTTTTTTTTTTATGGTATAAGACCAGGTGTTATTATTCTTACAATTTGTGTATGACTAATAATATGTCTTATACCTGTTACTATAAGACCTCTTATTAGTGATTTAAGATTTTATTGTTGGTCCTATACCAGTTGCTATAGGACCAATTAAAGGGCTTATATCTTTGTATATGATGTTGTCAGGTCCTATACCAATTGCTATAGGATCAATTAAAGGGCTTATAGCTTTGTATATGATATTGACATGTCCTATACCAATTGCTATATGACCATTCAAATGTCTTATTGCTTTGTATATGATGTTGCCAGATCCTATACCAGTTGCTATAGGACCAATTAAAGGGCTTATAGCTTTGTATATGATATTGATAGGTCATATACAATTGCTATAGGACCATTCAAAAGTCTTATAGCTTTGTATATGATATTGAAAGATCCTATAACAATTGATATAGGACCAATTAAAGGGGTTATAGCTTTGTATATGATTTTGCCGTGTCCTATATCGCTGCTATAGGACTACCAAAGTTCTTATTGCTTTGTATATGATGTTGGCGTGTCCTATACCAATTGCTATAGGACCAATTAAAGGGGTTATAGCTTTGTATATGATGTTGCCAGGTCCTATACCAGTTGCTATAGGACCAACTAAGGGGCTTATAGCTTTGTATATGATGTTGCTGTGTCCTATACCAATTGCTATAGGACCAATTAAAGGGCTTATAGCTTTGTAAATTTATCTGTTTTTCATTTTCATTGTTCATTCTTTACATCTTAAACAGAGTGTTATAAAGAATACAACCACAAAATGACTAATACTTATCTAATACTAGCATTTCATGTGAATATCAATGTGGCAAATGGTATAAAGACCTAGCAACATCATATACAAAGCTATTTGCTAAGTGAAATAACATATATATAGGACCTACTGACTATACGACATTCACAATCACATTAACAACAACTATTTTAGGATATAAAAACTTCAGTAACCAAAATTCTAAAAAGAATATCAATGTATAATATTCAGATCAATGGTGTAAAATGTCAAATAAAAAGTGTACAAAACGACATTAATAATTGTTTGACTAAAAAAACTCAAATGTACGAAATTTGCAATGGCTCCTTGCATGATCTTTTATATGTTATTCTTCTTTTCCACATCGACGACATGTCATCTTTCTCTTTGTATTCCTGTATATATTGACAACCATGAAATGATCTGAATGAACTTCAAACACATCTTTGTCGCAACAACAGACAATCTTTCATAGTTCAACATCACCATCATTAGACTCCACCCAATTGACAGTTAAAAAGGAAATATTCTCGCAAAAAACAATAATTAAGGCATGGTATAAGACTACTTAGGTCTTTTACCTAATGGTATAAGATCAAATAGTTTCAAATTGAACAATTGTTACTGGATCAAGGCACATCCAAATCAAAAAGCAAAATAGAGCAGGTCCTATAGCAAAGGTTATAGGACCTGGAACAGGTCCTCTGTCACATTAATAATAAAAAATATAATGAAGAAATTTGCCTCAAAATCATATGCACACTACAACAGATCCTATAGGAAGGGGTATAGGACCTATTACAAGTATTATACCACATCATCAAACAATCAAACTGAATTAAATCATATCCAAATCAAATGCACACTATAACATGTCCTATATCAAAGGTTATAGGACTTGAAACAGGTCCTCTGCCACATAAATAATCGCAAACAAAATGAAGCATGTTAACTCAGAATCATATAAACACTAGAACAGGTCCTATAGCAAGTGTTATAAGACCTGTTACAGATCATATAACACATCAACAAACACAATCAAAATGAAGCAAGTCATCTCCATAACAAATGCACACTAAAAAAATGTCATATACCAATGATTATAGGACCTGGTATTAGAGATTTTGAAGAAATATTTCAATTGATTGCTATTTAATAATTGAAACCTTCAATAAAACTATTCACCAATGACAAAATAAGTTGATATATCATCAAAAACTTAAACTTCCAAATTTCTTCATCAAAATTCAAACAAAATCAATTGAAGGTTCAATAAAAAAAATCACCAGATCTAGTACATTTTCTTCTTCAGAAGTGACCAAAAATGTGACCGGCATTGTGTTCAAGGGAGGAGGTGGTCGGCGCCATGGGTGTATGAAATTAATGGAGTTGGTCGGAGTTGATAGGAGGCCGGAAAAGATGGAGAGGGGCGGGAGGTTTGAAGACGACGATTAGGGTTTGAATTGGTGTGGGAGATTGATTGCCGTCAATTGGTATATGACCTGCCATGGGTGTATGAAATTAACGGAGGGTTGCCGGGAAGATTGGGGACTGAGAGATTGAAGCTTGATTGTAGAGAGAGAAAGTTTAGGTTTAAGAAATTTTGAATTTCTGATTAAGATTTGATTACGTGATAGATTTTAGGAATTTAATGTCGTCTCCCCCTCGGTTAGCTGTGGGTTTATTTGGGATTTTCATCTCAAATGGGTTAAAATGGGTTATTGGTTTGTAAATTGGGTCTTTGGGTCCTTAGCTCTTTCGAAAATAGATTTTAAATAGTTTTTAAATGAGTAGCTCAAATGATAAGAATAACTTTCAAAAAAGAAAAAAAGAAATGATATGAATAACTTAAAAAGGAGGTGATATTATGTGGAGTAAGTTTAGGAAGCAGTTATGGTAAATGAAAGGTCTAAATGGAGAAAAACGGAATGAAAAAATTCTTAATGAATGAATTTGACTAATCACCTTCCTAGGTTTTTCCAAAAATTTACTACCAATTTAATTTGCTTGACTCTTGCTAAAAAGTGTAATTATTTTTTTCCCAATAATTGATATTGAGTAATTATATCTTCTCAAAAAAAAATTGAAATTACCATCAAGCTTAAAAACTCCCAACAACATGCCTAGAAACGTGCATTCACTCCCTTTCAGTTTCTCTCAATTTTTCTTTCAAAAATACTTTCTAAAAAAATATTGCATTTTCATTATTATTATAAATAAACAAACCTACTCAAAATAATGTCAACTTTTAAAGCCTTATAATTCGCCCTTAATCTCTCCAAAATATGATCATCTTTCTTCTCCTTTCATCATTACTCGTTCTTAAACCAAGTTGATTTACATGTAATATTGTTTTCCAAAAATAATTTAATATGTGGTCATTTGCTTTTATTGTGATTAGTCAACAATGGTTAGACATATAGAGGAGAGACTTTGAATTAAAACTCACCGTTTTATTTTTCAAGATTGTAGACTATTCATATTTCAAGATACATATCAACTGACATTAAACCATAATTACTGGAATTGAAGCATTTTTTTCGTAGGTAATAAATGTATAATTACTAATTGATTAAGAGAGCCTTCTATTTTTAGCCATCCCGTTTTGGCAGAAAAAATATTTCTAAAATTAGTATACTATTCTGTTTATATATATATATATATATATATATATATATATTAACAATTTTGAAATTTCTGAAATGTGATTACCTTTTTAACTTTTTTTACACAAACAAAAATAGGATTCGGGACCAGTAGTGCAGTAATACAACATAAACATAGAAATGCGGAGCGAGTGAGGGAACGAACATGCAGACATGAGCCAATAAAAAATGTCTAAAATATCCTTAATAAACATCCAAATGTGGATTGTTGAGATCAAAATGCACGGATTGTTGAGATCAAAATGCACGAGCAAGATTGAGTGCTTGTCGGACTGTTGAGTGGCTTTATAACCAAAAAAATGTGAAACGAAAACATCATTATATATGAGACGAAGAGAGTATTATTCTTATTGCTCAAGATGCAATAAATTTAACCTTTGAAAAACTCATTAATTTAAAAGAAAAACCAGATTTCTTCAATATGAATGTTCAAACTTAACGACGTTAGTTAATTCATTATACTATGGAGATATTGAATAACTAGTTCTAGGACTTTTTAAATAGAATAATATTTTTGAGACCTATTGGATATATAAGTTTTTATATTGGTACTTTTTGATATTTTCCTTTTTAGGTTTTAAATGTTATATTTAACTTGTCAACCTTTTTAAAAAATGTGTATTATTTGTTTGTATATTAGTTATACAAAAATAAAATTATTTGTTTAGAAATGCGACATTTATTGTAGTAGGACAAATTAAAATTTTTAAAAAAAGTGAAATTTGAGGGAGTAATATTTCTAACTAGTTTTTGAACTTAACGTCCAATTTGCTTGAATAAACGATTCTGATATCTCTTCACAATATACCGTCTTGAAATAAATTTTCACAATTTCAAGACTACGATCAAAATTTGATCAACTTACTAATAGCACATCAAATATAGAATCAATATACTCCCTCCTCGAATGATAGTCCAACTTTTGCAGCGATAAACTTGATTGAATTTCGACAAAAGATTTATGAAATTTTATCACAATTAAATTCTAAATTTATTATTTTTACATTATTAAAATTTATTTTTTCTAAGAGTAAAAATTTTACTTTTTCATAAGATCTACTATTGGGAAGGAATATTAATACTTATTAATTGATAATGACTTTAATAACTTTCTTCTACATTGGTAGGTCACCAAATTGACAATGAAGAATCAAGAAAACTTTTGACTACTACTAAAAAATAAATTGCAACGTTTCAACAAATGATTGAGATTTTATCATATTTCTTTTCTTTTTAATTTAATCTAATGATAATTATTAATTTGAATTGGTATAAATTTCATATATATATATATATATATATATATATATATATATATATATATATATATATATATATATATCAAATTAATTACGATGTCAGAGCGAAAGGCTGGAACCCTTGGATTTAAAAAAAAAAAAAAAAAAAGACATGATTAATTATGAACCATTAAAAAAGAGTGGAGGAGGAGCAAAACACTCTGAAGAAGCCAGCAAATCCAATTTCAGAAACTACCTTCACATACAATTACACATGTGTACCTACTTGAGCCGGATGAAAGGAAACTTTCACGTCCGATTTTTCGAGGGGAGGGGGGGGAGAGATCATATCGTATACTATCCCAATTTTTCTTTTGCTAGGCCCATCGCTAAAAAAGGTTCCCTTTCCTCATCCTTTCTTTGCTCTCTATGAGGCCACAATACTCTCTCCGTCCCACAATAGATACTCTCACTCTCTTCGTTTCCCAATAAGGTTCCCCGTTCCACAATAAGATTTCCAATTTGATTTATAAGGAAATTAAGAAAAAGTAAATATTATAAAAATGAAATATAAAATATGAGAGATAAAGTTAATAGGAAGTTTTTGTTAAGAGAATGATAAGAAGTCTCATTATTTATTTTAAATAATAAAACAACTAAAAACCTTGCAGCAACAGATTAAAAAAAAAAAAAAAACTTTAAAATAGTAACTTTATTTTTATTCTGGTGGTACGGAGGAAGTATTATTTTCACGTGATAACTAAGCAGACGCTTTTAAGATACGCAAATGCATGTAACTATGCATATAAGCCAATACAATGTTTAGTAAGGAATATTATATATATATATATACTCCCTCCGTCCCATTACAAACCACAAACTTTCCTTTTTGGTCGTCCCATTACAAACCACAAACTTCCTAAAATGGAAAGGAATCTTTACTATTCCCTCCACTCATTCTCTCTCCTACATTATTTTAATACTCACAACACCATTATAATTCACTATTTCCTCCACTATAATTCACTTTTCCTTAATTCCCGTATCTACAGTAAAATTCCCATTACTAATGGGACGGAGGGAGTATATATCAATATATAGCATATTTGACCAATTCAATCAAGAAACAAACAAAAGTGACTCTTGGAGAATTAATCATTGCCATGATCCTAAGATTCTTTATAAATGCCTACTTGTATGAAACAAACAAAATTACTCTTTTTTGTTCAATGATAATTTTTTTTAATACTTACTCAATTAAATATTGCATTTTTAAATAAAAAATTAGTTAATCTCAGTACTATTTTGCAATAATACAAACAATATACAAATATAATAAAGAGAATCATCAACTCACTCGATCATACGATATACTTATTGATTAAGTTGAAATGTTGCTAGCTTTGCACAACACGTTTAACTATTTTTTTTGGGGAAATTTCTATGATTGGATCGATTAGCTTATGCGTGGATTTAATATATACGATTCCACAACTTGATTGCTTGAGGTTCTTCGATCTACATTAACCATAATCCGAGCAAAATTTTCAGTAATTTCTAGTGCCAGGAGGCCAAGCACACGAAAACCCTAAAATAGTCTTGATGAATGATTTGAATGCAGAAAAAAACAACTATATACTGGTTGAAGAGAGAGTTCATTGTCTTAGCACTTGACAACAAAAGGGTCGAACACGGTGAAAAACTATATCTAGAGATAGTTCATTGACTTGGGAACCGCTATCTGTTTGAAGATAGAGCTCGTAGGAACATTATTGGTTTGAAAATTGTGAATGAAAATAGTGTGAAGATAGAAATAAGAGTTTACCTGTATAACAATAGTAGGTCGTACATAGCCGAGACAGCAACGAATTGATGCTGAAAAATTAATGAGGCAAAAGAAGCATACAAGAGTGATATTGGTTCGGCTCACCTAACCTTCGTAATAAAGTCTTTGAAGAAACAAGCTGAGCCGGACCAATACCACGCCATGTCTACTTCCTTCTCTCTATTTTTCTTCCAATCATCAATTGGAAGTGTTGATGGATTTAATTTGCAGTGGCACTGGTGCTATCACTACCCTTTATATAATAAACTCAAGTTATTATTTTATCCACTCCTAGTACTGTGGATAGTTGTTCACAGCCAATGTTTTTATTATATATTACTCCCCAATCTCATAACAAATACCATAATTTTTTTCTATTACTTATTAAAATAAAAATCTTTTTTTTTAAATAAAAATATTTTAATGTAATTTCATCAATTAATATACAAAAAACAAGTAAAACATATATATATTTTTTTTAAAAAAAAATAGATAATTGTCTCCGAGAACAGAAAAAGAGAACACTATTTTTTACCGATAACCACCTTTAAACATCTCTCTTCTCCCTTCTCCCTTCTCCCTTCTCCCTTCTCCCTTCTCCTTTCTCCCTTAGCTTCTCCATTGAAACAAAGAGAATAAATCATTTCCTTTTGTGTTGAGAGCATATGTTTCTCCTTCTCTGTTGAGAGCTCATGATTTCTCTCATTTATTGAATGCTTTGTATTTCTCTTTGTTGGCTAATCTCAATCTACTACACGCTGTTGAATTAATTGTCGATTTGTTTTTTCTCCGAAAACAACGCAACATATTTATGTTTGAAAGAAAGGTTATCAACTAATATTTCAATCATATTCATGTAGGAACATAAACGATCCATTACCCATGAACCGACTCATAACTAGATTAAGAAGAGAAGGAGAAGAAGAAGAAGACGACGGAAGCGTGTACCTTGTGATTCCATGTTTGTTTTTAGTCTTGTTCTTGAGAGTAAAGAGGATGAAGTAAGAAGATAGACTTCAAATTAGGGAGGAGTAGATCTTCTAAATGATGAGTGCCCTTAATCTCTTTAATCTTCAATTACTTAGGAAGAGTTTTGACTAAATGAGAATAATGTAACTCGTAGATTCATAGGCTTGATGGATAGGCCTTTATATAGGAATTCAAGGGGCACTTCATTTAGGGACTACACCTATTGATATATAAGACATTACCATTATGCCCATCATTTAATGGTATACTTATATTATGAAATTTTACATATTATGTTGAGTTCTATACTTTATACCATATATTATAATATTGAACATTATATTATTAAGTATTTATATGTTATATTAATCCATGTTCTTACAATCTCCCACTTGGATTATTATAACATATACCTTCACTTAATAAATTTCTTCAATCATATTTATAACACAAATGACAACCCTTATGTGCACTTTGTTATCATTCGAAAACAATCTCGTCAATTAGTTATATAAGTATAAGGACTAAAGGGGCAGTCGTTGTAATTGATTCGCAACTAAACCCACATTAATCACATATATATATCCAACTAAATGACATAGATTAAGTATAGATATGTAGCATGGAATATTAACGAATATATATGAAGAATGCATATATATATATTCTCCAACTAGTCCTACTTTTAACAAATGAGATCAATTTAAAATAACACAAGAAATAGAAACAACATAAACTCCCACTGATTTAAGCATTATCAAACGTCATTACACCCATATGAGCAACATGCTCGTGAAATACTAAAGGAGATAATGCCTTAGTAAATGGATCCGCTAACATGGAGTTTGTACCAATAAGTTCTATTTCGATTTGTTCATTTTGTACTCTCTCTCTCTCACAACAAGAAACTTAATATCTATATGCTTAGATTTAGATGAACTCTTGTTGTTGTTGGAGTACAATACCGCGGCCCGATTGTCACAATATAACTTAAGCGGTCTTTCAACACCTTTGACAATCCAGTCCTTTAATGAATTTACGCGCCATATAGCTTGATTGGATGCCTCATAGCAAGCAACAAATTCGGCTTCCATGGTGGAAGTAGTAACTAATGTTTGCTTGGCACTTCTCCAAGATATCGCTCCACCGCCAAAGTGAAGACATAACCGATGTCGATTTGCGACTATCTTGGCATCCAGCAAAGTCGAAATCGGAAAAACCAATGATCTCAAGATGATCCGACTTTGTATATGTAAGCATGTAGTTCTTCGTGTTTTGTAAGTATCTCATCACTCTTTTGGCTGCGACCCAATGTTCTCTTCCCGGATTGCTTTGATATCGCCCAAGCATGCCAACAATAAAGGCAAGATCTGGGCGAGTACAGACTTGAGCATACATTAGGCTTCCTACTGCCGATGCGTAAGGGATATTTTCCATATACTTAGATTCAAGATTATTTTTAGGACATTGATTTAAACTGAACTTATCTCCCTTAGAGACCGGGGTGTCATGTGGTTTACAATTTTCCATGCTAAACCTTTGTAATACCTTCTCTATATAGCTCTTTTGTGATAATCCTAACATACCTCGTGAGCGATCACGATGTATTTGGATTCCTAATACAAAAGAAGCTTCTCCAAGATCTTTCATCTCAAATTTGTTTGAGAGAAATTTCTTGATTTTCTTAAGAAGGTCCTTATCATTACTAGCAAGTAAAATGTCATCCATATATAAGACCAAAAATATAAACCTACTCTCACTGAACTTATGGTACACACAGTCTTCACCAAAATTCATTTCAAAGCCAAATGAAAGAATAACTTGGTTGAATTTTAAGTACCATTGACGAGATGCTTGCTTAAGCCCATAAATGGATTTCTTGAGTTTACAAACTAGTTGACTAGTTTGATCCGAATCAGTCACCATTTCTGGTTTCTTCATATAGATAGTTTCCTCAATGTCGCCATTGAGAAAAGTTGTCTTTACATCCATTTGATGAAGCTCAAGGTCAAAATGTGCCACTAAAGCCATAATGATCCTAAAAGCATTTTTAGAGGATACCGGTGAAAATGTTTCTTTGTAATCAATGCCTTCTTTTTGAGTAAATCCTTTAGCGACAAGACGAGCCTTATGTCTTTCCACATTACCTTGTGAATCCCTTTTGATCTTAAAGATCCATTTACATTCGATGGGTTTCACATTCTTAGGTAATGGGACAAGATCCCAAACGTCATTATCATTCATGGATTTTAATTCTTCATTTATGGCATCAATCCACTTATGAGAATTTGGACCACTAATGGCTTCATGGAAGGTGATTGGCTCATCTCCCACTAAACCTAATGGTTCCTCATTCTCGGCAAGATATAAATCATAATAATCCGGTATAGCACTCCTTCTTGCTCTATTAGATCTTCTTAATGGCACCGGTTCTTCTTGATTTTGAGGGTGTTGAATTTCCTCATCAACATTTTCATGTTGTTCATTAATAGGAGAATTAACGTCATTTTGAATATTATGTTCTTGTCGAATTTCAGGCACAACTGCTTGATTTTCGATAGGAACTATAGGAAGAGGTATAGAAACGAATTCTTCTTCCATTTCTTCAAATTCAAAATTACTATTCAAATTTTCCCCTCTAAATTCAATATCCTCAAAGAACCTAGCATTTCCCGTCTCGAAAAAGGTTCTAATTTTTTGTTCATAGAATTTATATCCCCTAGATTTTTGAGAATACCCTACAAAATAACTACTAACTGTCTTAGCGTCCAACTTTCCTTTGTTAGGTCTATAAGGCCTAGCTTCGGTTGGACAATCCCAAACATGAAGATGATTAAGGGACGGTTTCTTACCGGTCCATAATTCATAAGGGTTTTGTCAGTAGCTTTTGAAGGAGCTCTATTAAGTAGGTAGGTTGCGGTTTTCAAAGCATCGCCCCATAATGAGTGAGGTAAAGAAGTACAAGAAACCATACTTCTTACCATATCCTTAAGGGTTCTATTACGTCTCTCGGCTACACCATTCATGCTAGGTGTCCCCGGCATGGTGTAGTGAGGGACAATCCCACACTCTTCTAAATAGCGAGCAAAAGGACCCGGACGTTGTTCTCCCGAACCGTCATTTCGACCGTAGTATTCACCACCACGATCGGATCTAACGTTCTTAATAGTCTTTTCAAGTTGATTTTCAACTTCGGTTTTAAAAGACTTGAAAACGTCCAATGATTGAGACTTTTCATGAAGTAAATAAATGTATCCATAACGAGAGAAGTCATCTATGAACGTAATGAAATATGTTTGTCCGTTCCATGAAGGGGTAAACGGTCCACATATGTCCGTATGAATTAGTTCTAAGACTTTTGTAGCTCTCAATGATTCATTTTTGTTTGTACTATTTGTAAATTTTCCCTTAAGACATTCAATACAAAAGTTATTTTCCGGAGTATCAAGCTTATGTAATATTCCCTCGGACACAAGCTTGTCAATTCTCCTTTTGGAGATATGACCCAAACGCCTATGCCACAAGGTATAAGAATTTTTACTTGAAAACTTTCGTTTTATGCCTCGAGAGTTAGTTTCATTATTATGGGACTCATTTAATGAATTGACTGTGTCAAGTAAATATAGATTATCAATGTAAGACAAAGAACTAGCACCAAAAAGTTTTGAATCAAAATATAAATTGCATTTATTGTTACCGAAGATACAGGAATAACCTTCCCGATCTAATGTAGTGACGGAAATCAAATTCCGTCTAAAAGATGGAATAATAAATACATTATTCAAAACTAAATAATATCCGGTACTAAGAGATAATCTAAAAGTTCCTATGCCCTCCACCTCTACCGGCTTTCCAGCTCCCATGTAGATGAATCTTTCACCTTCATTGGGCGTTCGGTAGTTCAGGCAACCCTGCATACATGAACTTATGTGAGTAGTTGCACCGAAGTCTAACCACCATGTATACGAAGGAATTGAAACTAAATTAGCTTCAGTACAAACAAAGCTAAATGACATACCTTTCTTAATTCGCCATTGGCGATACTTAGGGCAGTCGGGCTTCATGTGAGTGGGGTCCTTGCAAAAGAAGCACTTTTTCACCTTTTGATCATTTGATGATCCTTTAGGCTTCTTTGATGCAATCGCAATCTCCTTACCTTTTCTCTTAATCCCACGAGAAGAGGTAGATGCATAATGTGCACTTTCGGGTTTGGTGTGTTTCAACCTATCTTCTTCCTCCGTGACATGTGAAATTAATTCATTAATATTTCACTTGTCCTTTTGACAATTATAGGTCGTTTCAAAATGACCAAATTGTGAAGGAAGAGAAATTAAAGCCAAATGCACAAGCAAGTCTTTCGACAAGTCCAACTTGAGTGCTTTTAATTTCGATGATAGATGAAACATTTCCATTATGTATTCCCTTAGGTTTTCGGTGCCCTTATACCTCATGGAAACAAGCTTCCTCAAGGTATCACTTGTTTCCGATTTATCGCTTTTTGCAAAGCGTTGTTCTAGGGCATCTAGGAAACCTTTTGCACCATCATCCTCAGAGACACTGTTCAGAAATGTCTCCGGGACTGCATTCTTAATTATGCTTAGGCTGACGCGATTAGAACGCTTTCACCTCTCTGAACTCAAGCGGTCTTCCGCAGTACTTTTATCAGTTAGAGGCGGAGCTTGTTCTCTTAATGCGAGGTCAAGGTCCAAACAGCCTAAGACCATAATAATCTTGTTTTTCCAAGTTTTAAAGTTTGTCCCAGTTAGCAAAGGAATTGAGTTTAAGGCAGTAGTAACAGATGAAGCACTGATCAAATCTGAATGAAGAGAACAAAAAATGAAACAAAACATGTATAAGAATCTACATAATGATTAATTATATCAAATGAATTCCATCAAAATAAAAGATAATCAATATGACATCAAGACTAATCTTTGGATTGCGAATTGACTCACAATTTGATTTATCTTAGGGTAAACAAATAGCTTAAACAACACACTTTAAATACTTGCCTTCCTTTGGGCCGGATCAAGTACAAAAAATGTCCTAAAGTTTAAGGTACTTGTTTTCCGGTAATAAAGAATATAAACAACTCATTTTAAACACCCGCCTTCCTTTGGGATGGTTCAAAGTATTTAAAATGACCTAAAGTTTAACTTCAATTATTACCCATGAATGCAAATACTTAGTCAACAACAAGGTCTCCTTTGGGAAACAAGCATGTTATCACATATCAATATTTACATTCATCTTTTAACAAGTTTGAATTCAATCAACAAGGTCTCCTTTGGGAAACAAGCATGTTAATTTTGTCCAAAATTGTTAAGGATATAATTAATCGAAAACAAAAGGCCTTAAGGTAATTTATGTAATTTATTATTAAAAGATAGTAATCCTTTTGTTCTACCCGTCCATTCTTTAAAGTTTGATAACCTTAAGAACCAAGCGAAGCGCAAATTCAGTGTCCAGATACTATATTTTACTAACAAATTATCACAAATATGGACATAAATTAATGTGTACTTTACTCAAATTATGAATGAAAATTGATCAAAATAGCAAAATATTGAAAAATTGAAAATCTGGCCAAAATTGAGTCATGCTCGGCCGAGTCAAGGAAGGTGCTCGGCCGAGCAAATCTCTCCAGAGAACATCCCTTTCTGGTCCCTCACGCTCGATCGAGTCCTTAAAGGTGCTCGGCCGAGCCCTTATGGGTGCTCGGCCGAGCACTATCCTTGACTCGGCCGAGCATCATGACCGTTGGATGGCGCCCTTTCAAAATTTTTCAAACGATGTGCTGGTACAAATGGTGTGCTCGGCCGAGTCAAGGGAGGTGCTCGGCCGAGCATACCCTGAATATCAGATTTTCCAGATTTTTAGAGCCATACCATACCGCGGGGGGCTACGGCCCCCGCACCCCCTTTGTGGTCCGATACCAGTCTACACGACGGCTAGGCCCGCGCCCTCCGAGGGCGCCGGGCCCTTTGCCAGGACATCATCCAATTTTTCACATTTAGACTATCAATTCTTAACTTAATGGTGAATAAATATTCAACCAAAGCAAGTAGATCCGCATACTCACATCACATTTTTAAATGCGTGGCTATGCATATGAACAAACTCACAACGCATCCAAGGATGGTGGCTATGTTAAAAAATGGGATAATCTTACATTAAGAATTGAAAGTCTTGTGAGTAAATTTATAATTTAGAAGTAACATAATACTCTAGAATCTTAATTAGAGTATGATAATTCAAGAACACATGATAAACATTGAATCTTTTCAAGAATTAAAAGTATAAGGCTTTACTAGAAACTCAAACTCAATCTAGTATATGAGTAGGCTCTGATACCAATTGTAGGAACATAAACGATCCATTACCCATGAACCGACTCATAACTAGATTAAGAATAGAAGGAGAAGAAGAAGAAGAAGACGGAAGCGTGTACCTTGTGATTCCATGTTTGTTCTTAGTCTTGTTCTTGTTCTTGAGAGTAAAGAGGATGAAGTAAGAAGATAGACTTCAAATTAGGGAGGAGTAGATCTTCTAAATGATGAGTGCCCTTAATCTCTTTAATCTTCAATTACTTAGGAAGAGTTTTGACTGAATGAGAATAATGTAACTCGTAGATTCATAGGCTTGATGGATAGGCCTTTATATAGGAATCCAAGCGAAGATTTCGTTTGAGAGACTACACCTATGATATATAAGACATTACCATTATGCCCATCATTTAATGATATACTTATATTATGGAATTCTACATATTATGTTGAGTTCTATACTTTATACCATATATTATAATATTGAACATTATATTATTAAGTATTTATATGTTATATTAATCCATGTTCTTACAATTCAAGCTTACCCGAAATTGTATATCATCCATTTGATAATCTTTCTTTCAAACATAAATATGTTGCGTTGTTTTTCGGAGAAGAAGCAAATCGACAATTAATTCAACAGAAGATAACAAAATAACAATAATCTAACTGAGATATTCATTATGAAACAAATACATTATAATTTCATAATAGTTATCTATGTTAAACAATTTTTATAATAAGTTTCATTAGGCCTAGTTGACCGAAAAATGTTGAACACTGATTCTTTTTCTGATTGATAGGTTAAGTTTATTTTTCTTTTATTCTCAATTTATTTAGTCTTACATTTTGTTTTTTATACCTTTTATCTAATCATGACCAAAAAAAAAAAAAAAAACAGCCAAAAATTGGGGAATCTAGGCAGGTCCTTAATTTACTAACCCCACTTAATTGGTGGAGAACACTTTAGTGAACAAAACAGTACACTTCTTAACGAATTTCATCAGTTTCGTTGCGTATAGCTCCTCATGTCATGCTCCACTATCAACACTCATACTTGAAAATAAATGACAAGACAAAGGTCTTACTTTCCCTAGGCCATGTCTTCGGGATTTAGGTTATGCATTCCAACTGCATTTAAATTAAATATAGTTTACATTATATAAATTATAGCTTATGCTAATTGAAGATACAATTCATATTATTTTCCGCTCATAAAATGCAAACCCATCCTCCTTACCTTTCACGTGAGGAGACAAAAAAATTGTCCACACGAAGTAAGGAAAAGTATAGGAGAAAAATAGTGGGAAAGGTGTTTGCGAGTATAAAAAATAAAATAAGAGAGAAAATAAGTGAGATGAATAGTAAATTGATTGGTGTTTTGAGTATAAAAGTAAAGTCGGAGAGAGAATGATGGGGAAAAATAATGTAAAAACTTTGCTATTTTTGACAGTCTCTATTCACGTGGAATGGACGAAAAAAGAAAATAATTCTCCACGCACATGAACATTATAAATATAACATATACTTCCTCCGTTACATTTCATTTGATACCAAATTTCTGGATACAAGAATTAAGAAAAAGGGGAGAAAATTAGTGAAAATAAGTATTATGAGTAGGAAAAGTAAAGTAAGAGAGAAAATGAATAGGGAATATAGTAATTTGATTATTATTGTGAGTATAAAAAATATCATTTTGAATAGTATCAAGTGAAGTTGAACGAATTAAAATGAAAATCTCAAGTGAAGTGGAATGGGGGAGTGTATGTTTATGTATAAATACGAGTCATCTAGTTTATATAAATTTTGAGACATACATAATACAAGTATATTTTAAATTTTTTATATTTTATCATATTTTATCATACTTCTATATCCTTATCTATGATAAAAAAAAATAACTGTTACTTAGTCAAATTGTACATTGCCATATAAATCCATTATATTTTATAATATGTGTATCAATTGTGCGTTCAAATAAATCTATCTATATATTAAAGCAAGTCATCCGATGAACAGTCCGAGCGCCAAAAATTTTGCCAAAATTTGAGTGGCACTTTTGTAATTACGCTCGTAAGTTGTGGCAAATTTGAATCAGGACATTACTTCCTTTTATATATAGAGAGAATATATAGAGATATAGAGAGAGAGATAGCGATGTGGAATTAAATCAACCAATGTCCTTAAGTTTTGTTACAAAAGGAATTAATCCCACATTGCTATCTCTCTCTATATATCTCTATATATTCTCTATATATATAAAATTTTGGCAAATCAAGTCAATTGGTTAACTGATCCAAAGCATGTCTCCTCACCGATCCAAACCAAGTAAATTGGTTGACCGATCCAAAGCATGTGACTTGGTTGACCGGTCACAAGAATCGGTTCAGTGACAAAGATCTCAGAAATCATTGACATGGCGACCGATCAATAATAAGTGGAAAATTGACTGGGTTTGTTTGGATAGAGGGAAAATTGTTTTTATTTGTTTGGTCGGTTAAGGGCCTTAAGGCTTTTGTTACTTTTGATCGGTTAGGCAAGAGAAAAGAGGAAAAATTGACTGGATTTGTTTGGATCGGTTGAGGGATGAAAATTGATCGGTCAAACTCCAAATAAATAAAAAATTTACAAACTCCGGCTAACTTTAAATTACAAACTAATAATTATTAATAAAAAAACTAAATAGAAATATTATTTTTTTCAGAAGTATATTTTTTAAATTATTTATTTGAGATGGAAAAAAATAATATTTCTATTTAGTTTTCTTTATTAATAATTATTATTTTATAATTTAAACCGAGACGACATTTGTAATTGGTTTGGGTTCGATACCTTGGTTGGATCGGCATCGGGCCAAATGACTATCGCACAAATTAATATTTGTACCGATAATCGATTGACTTCTAAGTTCTAACCGGCCCAAAAAATATTTTCTCACTCAAGCACAATGCCAGATATAGAAACTTGGATAAAAATGAAAGGGTAGCCTGCTTCTTCAACATCCGTTGGGCATGCATATCCATGTATAACACGTGCTTGGATGTATACGTGTATTCTTGACCGAGTTCCTACATCTCTTTCAATGTTTCTTGACCGTGTCTGCGAAGAAGAAATCGGTTGAGGCTGGATTGCTGTCTTCCTTCCTATTATTTTAATTTATGCATAAAATTTTTTTTTTTTGAAATTGCTAATGGTTTACCTAAGCTAGACCGATTTGCACGGTTAGACCTAAGCCTCCTGCTAGCCTAAGCAAACCATTTTTAATTTTTTTTCTTTTTCAAATTAGGTTTTTAAAAGAAATTTTTAACAGAATTAAAAATAGTTACGAAAAAAGAAATTTTTAACATAATTAAAAAGTTATTAGAAGCAACAACATTTCCCTGTTTCATACCTGATATTAAAAATATGACCGATAGCTTTGACTAGTTAACTGATGACCGGTTAACTAATGGTTTGGCGATGTATCATTAAAATTAGCTTGACTCGCCTTAATACATACCGTAGCCAATTTGACCGTTAATCGATAAAAGCTCGATTAAAAATTTATCCTATAAACAGTCATACGTTAAATTTTTAACTGATTATATTTTTGGTGCTTTGACTGTTCATAGGTTAAATTTTGAAATAGGTTAAATTTTTAACCGATCATATTAAAAATATGACCGGTCATATTTTTAACCGACGACAGATCGGTGTTGTTCTTCTGTGCCTGTGACCGATCAATCTTGGTATGGAAAATGGAAGACAACGCAAACCGGTCATAATATTAAGAGGAAGAAAATATAAAATATTCATTTCATATTTTGTCTCATTTTGTCCCAGTATTGCATAAACAGTAACCCAATTGGTAAAGGCCTAATTAGTATTACATAAACAGTAACCCAATCGGTAAAGGCCAAATTCAACCTGTTGATCCAAATCGGTAAAGGAGATTTTCATTTCATATTTTGTCTCATTTTAAATTATAAAATAATAATTATTAATAAAGAAAATTAAATAGAAATATTATTTTTTCCATCTCAAATAAATAATTTAAAAAATATACTTCTATAAAAAATTAAAATCTTCATCTCAAAAATAAATATTATTTTTGACTCAAAATAGATAATCAAAAAATAATACTACATTTTTTGTCCAACAAAATGAACATTACTTTTTTCATCCCAATGAATATTTAAAAAATAATACCAAGCTTTCATTTGCCTCAAAATTAATGTTTGTAATATTAGTGACTTCGCTTTCAATATATGACATTAATTTTTTAAACAAATGAAGTAATATTTTATAAAATATTCATTGGGACGAAGATAGTAGTTTATTTTTTTAGACGAAGTAGTATTCTTTTGTAAAAATTAATGTTTATAATATTAGTGTCTTCGTCTCATAAAATGAATATTAATTTATTAGACAAGTAAAGTAGTATTCTTTTTTTATAATGTTCATCGAGACAAAAGAAGCAATTTTTATTTTTGGATATAGAAAATAATATTAATTTTGGGACGAAAGTAATATTCATTTTTGAATTGAAGAAAATTTTTTTCATAAAAAGTAGAATATTTTTCTATCATGTAGCGAGTTTAACCTACGAATGATTGGTTGTGACAAGGATCGAGAAATCAAAGATCGATAAATCATTGACTGGGTGACCGGTCAATAATAAGCTGGATGACCGACCGAAGATCCAAGGTGACCGATTAATAAATAATAAGGTCAACGATTGACCGACGATTCAAACCAAGCATATAACCGATCCAAACCAAAGCAAATGATCCGGTCAATAAATAATACTAAGCAAACAAAGGCATATAACCGATCCAATAACCGATCTAAGCAATTGACCATAACCGATCTAAGCAATTTACCGTTCAATAAATAATAGTATAATACTTAAAGTCTACTTATTATGACGGATCGACCTCAAACAAAACATGCATATAACCAATTTTTATTTTTGAATATAGAAAATAGTACAAAACCCATCATCTTCTCCTCCTCCTCATTTTTCTATCATATCAATCTCTTTTCTAAAAGTGATAATACTAAATCGCTCACGTTTTGAGGAGAAGATGATGGGTTTTGTACTCACAACAACTATTTATTTATTATTACCTTAAATTAATTATAAGCTCTACAAACCTAATTACTTGAAACTCGCCAATCGTAGCTAGTTTGACCTGTAAGTGGGACATTTTGGAAAAATGTTTGAATGCAAGAAATCACTTTGGAAAATAAAATTTTAAAAGTGAATTAATTGAGAAAAAGCACGCACTCAACATTGTCACATAAACATTAATTTTAGAGACGAATGCATGTGCAAGTGATTAAATTCTTAATATATTCATTGGATGAAGGAAGTAATGCTCAATTTTTATGGACAAAAATGTAGTATTATTTTTCTGGTTATATCTATTTCTGAGTTGAAAGTAATATTTATTTTTGAAAATGAATAATATAATTTTTTATATAATTATATTTTTTTAAGTATTTATTTGAGATGAAAAAAATAATATTTCTATTCCGCTTTCTTTATTAATAATTAT
>JAFEMH010004266.1:0-127500 GCA_022495995.1 Adenophora triphylla var. japonica
AACAACCTCGGTGTGAAATTATGGGCAAGGGCACGACTTCTGTACCACTAGAAGCACGGAGTCATTCCCAAGCCTTTAACTCGTGTAGCCAAACTCGTGAAAACACTTCCACCACGTGCTTGGTTTTTATGGAAAGCCAAGGAAACAGAGTCGTACTTGAGTTGTTCAGAGTGTCGGTTTCTAGGCCATTTAAACCTAATCAAACTAGTATGGATTTAGTTCCTACTTTGACTATAACACTAGTACAACATTTTGTACTTCTTATAATGGAGTCTTAAATGGCCCAAAATGATAAAGGGAAAGTCTTTAAATACGCTGAAAAGGGTTGAAAGTCATTTGAAATCTTAACCAAAGTTGATAAAAAAACTTGGTAAGACTTGATATGGAACCTTTATAGAAGGTGTTTAATATTACGACATGGATATGTAGGGCTTACATAATATACATTTTGCCCAGTATGTGATTACATATTCATGGTTGATTGTGCACATATTGTTTAAATACATATTGCACTTTGCCTTCATTGGTTTGAGCAGGGTAGTATTAATACCCTGTTGTTAGATTGTTGTTATTCAATAGTGTTTAAATATATATTGCACTATTGCTTGATGATTTAACATGAGTAATAGTACCATGTTATGTATTGATCTCCAAAGTGTGGATTCTGTTTCAAGTATCTATTATGTGCTTGGTGTGTTTGTATCGGTGAGTATGTAGGGGTATAATGGGATACAATCAATTATGGATTTGTTCTATAAGTGATTGAATTACGTTATACCTAATTCTTTCCCCTTACTGTGGCCACAGATGGGGTTGGTAATACATGTATCGTGCAGGAAAAGCCTTACGGTTAGCTAGTTTTCTTATGGTTGATAGCTTCTGTCTCGTGCCAAAAGCCTTACAGGTTAGCTAGTTTCGTATGGTTACCCGTTGAATATGCTTAGGCGGTTCACAAATGAGTAGAGTTTCTACTTCCGATGTTGTACGACTTGCGGTCGCCAAGACGGGAAAGGTAAAATAAGGTAACGGCAATGTGTTTATACGCTTTACCAAATGTGATTACGTACGGCACTGTGTATGTGTTGTATATTATATGGCATATGGTTGCATCCATAATAGCTTGTAGAGATTTATTCTTGGTCACCCCTTGCCTCCCTTTATTGTTTTAGATCCCGCGAAGTCGGAGGACCCGGACCGGTAGAAGGTAGCGGGAAGGAGTTTGGACATCTTTTTGGGTTGTCGGGGTATGTATGGTTTGGGAGTTGGGCAGTAGGTGGTGGTTGTTATTCTTTTGGAGAGTTTTGTAACTAAAACTTTTATAAAACATTTTCCCAGTATGGTTGTGTTGTAATTAATCATGGGATTGGTTTTGTTTCAAAGTTGGCTTGTGTAAGCCTTTAAATTACAGTTTGTAATTTAAACAGGTTATAACTTGTTAAAGCAGGGTTATATATCACCTCCAAGTAGAGAGGTCATTTTGATATTGATTTTTGTTAAAGGTTGTTATACTTTCAAGTTTAATTAAACGAAAAGTTTTTTAAATGGAGGTGGTTTGGGGATCCTCCAGCTTGGGGCATGAGTTTATAGGTCCTGGAAGATTAGGGAGGCCCCACAATACTAGTTCTTGATTATCAGGGGTGAGGGCTTCTTAATATACCTTCCCAGGAATAATTCGGATGCATTCGCATCTCTATGATGGGATTTATCCTCGGAAATGGCATTTAGATTATAAAGATTCGAGGGGAGAGTTTTTATTTGTCCCCTGATTTTCCTCTGCTTGTCTCAATATCTTGATCAGTTCGGGACCATTTTACTTCCTTTTTTAGTTTTGTTTGTAGAGCATGTCTAATACCCTAGCAGTTTTTGGATAGTATCCTGAATTATAATTTAGTAGTTCGAGAAATCTTTCTACAATTTTTTTTCTATCTTGTAGTTGGCTGGAAATTCACTTATGTGGATTCCTATGTATTTTTGTAAAACAAGTTTGCCACGAATTACAATGGTAAGTTACTAGAAAGTTTATTTGTGTTTTACATAATTTTGTTTTTTTCCTTACTTCCAAGAACACTATTTTATGGTCTAAGAATTCTTTGTAAAACATTGTTGCATGTTCTTCACATGTATGTTTTACATTTCAGAAAATGCAATGATGTCATCTACGTATACTTGCGTGCAGTATTTAGAGAAGTCATTTGAGAGACTTTCATCCATGTGTCTTTGAAATATAGAAGGTGCTTGTTTTAAGCCAAAAGGCATTACAAATCCATTCGAAATGTCCTTGGCGGACATATGAATGCAGTGAGTTCATGGCAGAGCTTTCAGTTAATCTTACTTGCCAGAAATCCTGACTTGTAGTCAAAGGCGCTATAATAATTTTTCTCTCCCCTATTCTTTGTAATAATTGTTCTTTATTGGGTAGGAGATATCCGTCCTCCTTTAGTGTGATCATTTAGCATATTATAGTTTTACAACCATTCTCTTTTTTCCTCTTTTTTTTTTTTTTTTTTTTTTGTTCCGAGTGTTTGTTACCATGAAGGCTTGGAGAGAAGTGAGGACTTCTAGTTTTCCTAATTACTTTTACTTCTAATAGTTCATCAATTTGTTTTTTAAATTTTTCACGGTCTTGTGGAGAATACCTGCATAGGTTTTGTTTTTATAATTTTATAAGGATCTAGTAATTCTATATGTGCTATAAATTTGCTTTTATTAATTCGTTCATCTAGAGGATGTTCAGAACATACTTTGTCAAGAAGATCTTCTATATTTTGTGATGAATAAATTCGTTCCTCCTTTAATCTTCTACCCACTTACAAAAAAATTCTCTCCTCTAATCTTCTACCAACTTACAATTCTTTATTCATTTTTTAAAATTTTTTAAGAAGCGTGAAATCCAACACAGGACCCTTGATCTGGGACGAAGGGAGTAACTTATATATAATTATGAAAATACTCTTATTTTCAACATTGTACAAGCAAATTATATGCATTTTTAGCATAATGTATACTTCCTCCGTTTTATCTGAAAATGCACAAAGTTGATATTGCACGGGAATTAAAGAAAGTGTTTAGTAGAGTAAGTGTTGTAATTATGAAAAGTGAGGTAGAAAAGAGAAAGCGGGGTGAGAAATAGTAAATAAATAGTTATTTTGCGTATCACAATTGGGTTATAGGAATAAAAAAGTATTAAAAGATTTTAATTTTAGGTGTGTGTCTTTTCAAATGGAACATCCAAAATCAAAATTTGTTAATTTTATAATAAAACTCAGGAAGTATGCATTTTACAGCTGTAGAAGAAATATATACTTGCTTAGTCTAGACTAACGGTCTCACTTTTCTTTTTTGTACATTCTAAAATGACAAATAATTAATAGTAATTTTGATATTTATATATTCTTTATTTTATGAAACAAAAAAAATCAATACTCAGTATCCTACCTTTTACTCACTTGAATTATCACTGGTGTTTGTGACATTTATTATTTTCGTCCCGAAAAATTAGTTTCACTTATACTTTAATGATCGTTTCAATCGAACTTTTATCATTATATTATGAAAACCTAATTAATTTTATTCAATTTTAAAAAATATTATTTATTTATCATTAAACATAATATCAATTACAATGTGTAGAGTTGTATATGAATAATTAAATTTTTATAAAATTATGATTGATTAATTTTATCACAAAAATCAAAATAAAATAATTTTTTCGAAATTAAAAATTAAATATTACTCCCTCTGTCCCAGACAAAGGGTCTTCGGGAGGGATTTCACGTTTTTTAAGAAATTTTTTTAAAGTGGATAAAAAATTTTAGGAAAGAGAATATAAAAGTTAAATGTATGGTAGGGAATAGGAGAAAGAATGTAAAAGTTAAATGTGTGGTAGGGAATAGGAGAGAGAATGTAAAAGTTAAAAATATTTAATAGGAGAGAGAATGAGTGGGAGGAATAGTAATGATTTGTAAATATAATGGAGATGATAAGGGTATAAATATATGAAAAACTTTCCATTTAAGGAAAGGGACGCTTGGTCTGGGATGGACCAAAAAGGAAAATAGGACTCTTGATTTGATCTGGGACAGAGGGAGTAATTCATTTGCAATTGTTCACTCATTAATTAACATTTTATTATTATTGGACATTATGTCGGTAAAATGGTCAAAAGAGAAATATGATGGAGATCACTGTGATGTGGTACCAAAGAAGGTACCATCTTAAGTCATTTGGTGTTGTAAGAATGTAAATATTTTGTAGGAAGGCTTTTATGGGGTCAATGAGTATAAGGGTGTCCACCCTCGACGCATGGCACATCCCGCGATTTACCTCCGCCAGCATACTGAGGGCCGATACCTGATGGTCCAGGAATGATCCGGAGAAGCTGGAAACCTGGATAATAAAAAAAAAAAAAAAAAAGGGGTATCGGCCTTCATTGTGGGACACTGGATAAGTTCGTGTGCCCCACCCACAAGAGAATATGGGACCCACTAGAGAAGCAGCAATTCGCATGTGCTTGTATGTAGAGGTGCCCATCCGGTTCAAACCGCCGGTTCCGGTTCCGAACCGGCGGTTCACGGTTCCACCAAGCATTGAACCGAAACCGGCCCGGTTTGTCACGGTTGCCTGGTCCCTGTTCCGAACCGGCCGTGCGGTTGATTCCCTGTGTTCTAAACCGGTTAATTTCAAAAAAAAAAAAAAAAAGATTTGGGCGGTCGCCCAAGAAGGGCCGAAATGACTAGGGCGGTCGCCCAAGTGTCCAGTCCTTCAAAAAAAAAAAATACAAGTTAAATTCTTAACAATTTCTGTTAAGTTTTACAAAAAAGTTAATTTTTTGCAAAAAAGTCATATAAAAACTTAACTTTTTTTGAAATAAACGAAAGTATATAAAAGAAAAAGGGACGGTACCCTTAAATTTTATTAATTAAAATAAAATTACAAATGAGGGGACAACCAACCTTACCCTTTTATAAATAAGGGGGACATTTAGGAGCCTTTACCTCAACCTAACTATTACAATTAAATAAAAATAAACCTAATCTATAATCTAATCTATAAAATTACAATTAATTAACCTAATCTAAAGTCTAAAGAGCGGCGTAGTTCATTCGGCTTCGCTCCCGATGTATCTTCATCAAAGGCCTCCTCCTCCTCGAAACTACTTCTTTTATCTTGAAGTCGTAGTTCGGCTCTATGCCAATCGCCGAGCAACATTTGATATTCTAAATTATATGGAGACAACCTTGACCTTCGATCGGATAAGACATTTCCTCCTACACTAAATACTTCTTCTACGGCAACGGTTGAGGCGGGAGCCGCTAGGATCTCCTTTGCTATCAATGATAGAATAGGATAGTTGTTTGCCCTTCGTGCCCACCACTTTGCAATATCAAAATCGTCTATAGGCTCAAAAGAAGTGGTTAAATAATTTTCAAGTTCAATGTAAGTGGAGCCACCTCGTTGACGTTTTGAGTTCTAGAACTAAAAAAATTATCTATAAAGTTAAAGGGATCGCTATCTTCGTGAGAACTACCACCTACATTTTCACTACTAGGAGGATAAACAATATTACCAAAAAGATCATAATATTCTCTATAAAGTTCATATACAATTTTTTTAGTCTCAATTACAACGTCTTTTGCCTTTGGGATAGGTCTATCTAAAAACAAATCAAAGCTACGGTTGGAAATAGATTCTTATAATAATAATCTAGTATTTGTTCTAAACCATCTTCTCTTATCCTAGGATCTAATAGTTTAGCTACTAAAAACAATGGGAAATGATCAAAAAATATTTAAGCCATTTTGTTCTCATCTTGTTAATACATTCACCTAAAATTTGATCATCTTTAAAATGCATAAATATGTAACTAATTTTAGCGGCGTGTTCTATAACTAACGGTGAAGTGGGATAGTAAGAACCGGATAATTGTACGGTAGCATCTTTAAAAACTTTCAAAATTTTCTTTAAATTATTACAAATATCCCATTGATGGGGCAATATTATAGTTGAATACTCTATTTGTTGAATAAACTGACACAATAGTTCACGAAAATCATAAGATTCGGATAACATTTTATAAGTGGAATTCCATCGATTTGGAACATCTAGGGAAAATCTTTTAGGTGGGATATTATTTATTTTACAAAATCTAATCCACAATTTTGTTACACTATGATTTCTCATTATATAAGCAAGAACTTCCTTAATTGGGGCTACATGTTCCTTTAAAGTTGTTAAACCATCTTGCACACACAAATTTAAAATATGACATATGCACCTAACATGAAAAAATTTACCACCAATAGATGATTGACAAATATCAATGAGTGATGGTAGACTAAAGATTATTTGCGGCATTATCAAATCCAATTGAAAAAATTTTGTGAACTAATCCATATTCTTGTAAAACATTAGCAATTTTACTACAAATATTTTGAGCGTTATGAACGGTATCAAAAGATTTATATGCAATTAATCGTTTTTGTAATTTCCAACTAATATCAACCCAATGACATGTAATTCCTATATAGCTATGAGTTTGCCAATGGTCACTCCATATATCGGCACATATTGACAATTTTTGGGGTAAATCTTTAAACGTATTAATTAAAGTTAATTTTCCTTGTAGATATTGAGCTTTAGTATCACGAGTACTTGTATTTTTATTAATTTCTTTAGCTCGCGGGATTTAAACAAAGTTGTGCCATATGAGACCATAATCTATCATTAGTAAAATTAAAGGGTAATCTCTTTAGCAGCGGTATATTTTGCCATTTCTTTTCTATACGTTGAATTATCAAATTTAAATAATTGCGAAGACGTACCTTGTGATGATCCCGTAAATCCTTGTAGTTGTGTTTGATCTTGGGCATCTCCAACTTGATCGGGGTGCCTTGTCGTCAAGTGTCTTTTAAATGTCCCATAACCACCTCCATGGGTAAAGGCAAATTTTTGAGGGCAATGGTTGCAAGAACGGTGTATTGGTTGGTACCTTCAATTGGCACTTTTGAAAAGTGCACGGTCATGATGTCCGACCTTCCCGTGGTTCGACCTCCTCGTCCTCGACCTCGACCTCGGATTTGAGTTTGACCACCCCTCGCGCTTCACTTTGGGTTTGAGTGGTTTGAGTGTTACTCCCTTCGGTATGACCATGATCACCCATTGAAAATGTTGTATCAACTTCATCATCGCTCAAATTAAAGCGTTTCTTGTGGTAGAGGTTGAACATTAAGATTGCCCCAAATGGAATCATCGGCGGGGGAAAAATGGATGCGAACTTGATACATTCTTTCCCTTATCGCTAAGCGCGCCACGAGATGAAGACATTTTTTTGGTGAAAAGATGAATTTATGTGAAAAGAGAGTAAGTAATTTGAGAGTTTGAGACTTGAGAGATTGAGATGAGAGAGAGATTTGAGTCTTTGAGAGATAGAATAGAGAGAAAGAGAGTAAGTAATTGAGAATTTGAGAGTTTTGCGACTTGAGAGTTGAGAGAGAGTAGTGAAAAAAATAAAGGGAGGGGGAGGGTATTTATAGGTTTGAGAGAAAAAGAAAAAAACGTTTAGGGACCAAAATAAAAAAAAAAACCGTTTTAGGGACCAAAACGATTAAAAAAATATTTTTTTACATTTTGGTCAACGGCCGTTATTTAACGGTCATTAAACATGGACCGTCGGATCAAGAAATGGACGCACCGAGATCATCTAGCCGTTGGCGGTTCCGGTTCCGGTTCGTGAGCCGGCGGTTCCGGCTCGGTTCGGTCCGGTTCGGTTCGGTTCTGAACCGGCCCTGTTCACCTTTTGAAATCTTGAACCTTAACGGACCGGGAAAACCGCCGGATTACTCGCCGGTTCAGCCGGTTCACGGTTCGTCCGGTCCGGTTTCCCTCCGGTTTTTATCCGGTCCGGTTCCGGTTCGACCCGCCGGTTCGGAACCGTTTGGGCATCTCTACTTGTATGTCACGTATTTGAGCCAAGTGGCTTATTCAGTCAAAACAGCTGTCAAATAATGTGAAAGTTTTTTTACGTTACATATTTTAAGTTGGTTACTCTGGATTTTTTTTCAATTAATTCACTTTTAAATTTTTATTTATTATTATGATTTACTGTTTAAAGTTTTTGCAAAAATGTCTCACTTTTTGAAATTCTTTACACCATCTAGTGAGTTTGACTTTGACAGGTCAAACTCGCTACACCGTGTAGCGAGTTCCATGTAATTAAGTTTGTCGGTTTGTAATTAATTAGGGCAATTAAGTTTCTCCAAACTCGCTACACCGTGTAGCGAGTTTTGACCTGTCAAAGTCAAACTCGCTACACCGTGTAGCGAGTTACTTTTTTTTTTCCTAGATAAGATTTTTCAGATTCATTATCCTCCAATTCCTCGTTCATTCATTCTCACTTTTTCCTCGCAACCCTCAATCTTCTCAGCAATTCAATTTCCAACTCATTTCTATTCCAAGTAAGACTTGATTAAGGGCATTATTGTAATATTATTAGTTAAAGTTAATTTGCAATTTAAAATAAAAATTCTCTCTTAATTAGAAGTTGATTGATTTAATCAGTTTTGAAATTTTGAAAACTAATGGTTACCTAAATTTAAGCACAAGTTTTGAATAATTCAAACTCTTTAGGTGATAATTGTGGAGATATAATTATTAGTAATTTTCGAAATTTAAAATAATTAGTAATTTTTGAAATTAAAAATAGATACCAGAATAAATTTCAATTTAACCATAAATTTTAATTTAAAATAATTAGTAATTTTCGAAATTTAAAAGACACGCCAGAAGAAATTTCAATTTAACCATAAATTCCGTATACAGTTTCTAGAAATCAATAGAAATTCGAAATTTAAAATAATTAGTAATTTTCGGAAATTTAAAATAATTAGTAATTTTCAAAATTTAAAAGAGATGCCAGAATAAATTACAATTTAATCATAAATTTCGTATACAGTTTCTAGAAATCAATAGAAAAACGAATTATTTGAAAATAAAAAGTATTATTCATTTAACTTCTATCTAAAATTCAAACTTGGATGGATAAGTGATGATTTTAAATTCATCTATCTTAAAAACTGATAAGAGATAATTTGACAATGTATTATCGGTTAAGGATACAATTCATATCCTACTAAATATACATAAATATTCGAAATTATCCACTGTTGAAAATCAGTCCCTGCTTTACCTGCGCCAATATCATTGTGTCATCAGCGCATATTTTCTTTCCTCGCCATCTGATTCAATCTTCTGTGCAGCCGACTCATCCAAGGTAATTTTCATGTGTTTGTTGTGCTTCTAGGTTCATATGTGTGTTGTCCCTCTTTTAGTTGTGTCATTCAAGAATGTATAAAACCAAGAAGGAGAGAATGAAAGTATAGAGTAGATTAGCAACAGGCCACTTAAATCATTTGCATGCTTTAAACAATCCTCAGCCATCTCTAACTAAATTTCTAATATAATTCAAGAAGCGAGTTTATCAGAACCCATGTTTTGTTAATATCAATCCACAGATAAAAAGAGACGTATGTACGATTATGAGTGTAATTTGGTCGAGAGAACATGTTCATATCAAGGAATGTGAGTGTTCAAAAGCAATGCTAAACCTTTCCTTTTAATGCATAATAATAACAGAACCAATGAAAAACAACCCATCTACTACTTAATCATTGCTCATTGACTCAGAAAACCAAACTAATTATATGGGACGAAGCTCCAATGGCTCAACTTGCAGTAAACTAAAGTCGGGTACGGATGAGGCAGCACTTCTACATAAAATCAAATAATTATATGGGACAAAGCTCCAATGGCTCATAAACATTGTTTTGAGGCTCTCGATTCGTAGCCTCAGAGATATTATTCGTACAGAGGGGAGATATTCCAATAAACCATTTGGTGGTTTTAGTTATTGTATTCGGCGGTGACTTGAGCCAGATTTTACATGTTGTTCCTAAAGGGAGTAGGCATGATATTGTGCATCTTTGCACTCTGTTCATCCAAATATGGAATGACTGTGAGGTTCTCAGATTGATGCATAATATGAGATTGCAGGTAATTCTTAAATAGCCTTTATTCATCTACTTAAATTTTTTTATTTCAATTTAAGTAATTTGTATATATTTAACTTAATGTAGGGTGATTCTACTTCTCATAATTCCGAAGAGATAAGAGATTTCGCTCGGTGGCTCTTGAGTGTCGGAGATGGGATTGCCGGTGGAGATAATGACGGAGAAATTGACATTAACCTTCCTTATGATATATTGATTCATGAGGCTTCGAGATCCTATTGCAAAAATAGTCGAATCTATATATATATATATATATATATATATATATATATATATATATATATATATATGTATATATACATATGTATATATACATATATATATATATATATATATATATATATATATATATATATATATATACATGTATATATATATATATATATATACATGTCGATATATATATATATATATATATATATAGATATATATTTATATATATATATATATATATAAATGAGATTATCGATAACATAAATGATTATGTCATGTCACTCTTTTCGGGAGACGAAGTTGAATATATGAGTTACGATGCCATTTGTAAGGATGAGGATGATGAAAATGGTGTTGAAGATATATTCTCACTGAATTTCTAAACACTATCAAGTGTTACGGATTGACAAATCACATTATTAAGGCTGAAGGTTGGGTGCATAGTAATGCTTTTGAGAAATCTTGATCAAGCTGCTGAATTGTGTAACGGCACCAGAATGATTGTCACTCAATTAGGTAAATACAGTAATTTTTTATTTTTATATACATATAATTTAATACTTAATTTTGTTACATATATGTAGGTAAGCACGTAGTCGAAGCCAAGATGCTTTCGGGAATGCTGACATGAAGGTGCTTATTCCTAGAATGATAATGTCTCCGTCAGATGTGACAAAATTTTCGATAAGATTCCAAAGAAGGCAATTTCCACTTGTAATTTCTTTTTCTATGGCAATCAACAAGAGTTAGGGACAATCTCTTTCCCATGTAGGACTATATCTTTCTAACTTTGTTTCGATCACGGACAACTTTATGTAGCATTTTCGAGTAACCGGCAAAGAGGACTTAAAGTTATTATTTGTGATTCGAGATGCTCAAACATATGACAAGACGTTGAATGTAGTCTACAAGAAAGTTTTTGACAGGACTACGAGAATTTATGTCGCACAATTTGTGGTTAAACAAAAGTATTGCAATTTCTTATTATTTTCTTTTGTTTTTATTTTTTTTTCTTTAAATATATAGGAGATGGAAGAGATTATATTGACACTTAGACACACACTATTAAACTCACGCTATTGTAACCATATCTCTTCATCTTCCAAAGTTGTAACACTAAAATCTTAATAATGTTTTTTGGTTAGGCAGGGACCTAACCTCCTGTGATTTTGTGCTGGCGAGATAGTTGTCTCAAGGGCTTTCCACGTTACATCTTGTTTCTGTATTAATTATACTCCTAATATCCGCTACATTGATTATCAATTTCGATTTATATTGTTACTTAAAAATCAATTAAAACACATAAATAATTATTTACTTAATCAAAAAAATAATTATTCACCGTCGGGTAACGACGGGTTACTGTCTAGTTCTATTAAACACAAAAAATAGATTCAAGAGAGCAGGGTTTTTTTTTCGCCGTCCCAATTCCTCTGGTGAATCCTCCACCCCTCAATCTTCTCAATCCTCCTCTTCATCGCGTGTTATTCCTAGTCCCGCCGGTGCCGTAAAGTCCGCCATGCGCCAAAAAAATCTCGACCGTCAGAGCTTTTCTTCGCAAGAAACCCCGATCGCAATCCAAGAGTATATACGGAGAGCGATTGAAGATCCGGTGAAGGATGAAGCTTTTCAAGACGGTCCTTGGCTCTCTGCAATGGAATTTCTCACTAAAGCCGGTACATATTATCCGTTGAGCTCTATCAAGAAGAAATGTCATAATGTTGATAGGGTGGATCAGGTATAATATCAAGATTAATTATAGTTAAATGTGTGTAAAGATAATTGATTTTTTACTTTTATGTATGTTCTATTAGGTTGTTGCCGTTATCAAGTCATGCACACCAAATGGTCGTGGTGATCTTTGGGTGACTTTAAAGGTTAGAATATGAGCTTAGTATGCTTTCTATCATGGGTGAAATGTGTTTTGAGTTACTAACTGGGATAAAATTATTAGGATTCTACGGATACCATAGATGCTTCCATTCATCGAAAAGTGTTAACTGAGAGTGAATTTGCAAATGATATATCTGTCGGTTCTGTTCTGATACTTCAGAATGTATGATATATTAAATAGTGGAAGTCAGTACACTTTGAAATCATCATTAATACTTCCATCTAATTGTTTGTTTTGAAATATTTAGGTTGTTGTTTTTGTCCCCAACCTATCACGATCAGCACGTTATCTTAACATCACACTCCCTAATGTCTTCAAGGTACATATTTTCTTATTTTTGCTGAATTATTGGAATCATATAGTAAATGATGTTAAGCTCATTTATTTTTGCAGGTATTTCCTAAGAATAATGAAATAAGTAAATTGTTTCCAACCTATATACCTTATAAGTACTTATTTTGAAATAAGTAAATTGTTTAATAACTATAAAACATACGAGGCAGTAAAATTTAACTTTTTTGAATAGTAAGGTTGACTAAATACTTTATAGGTACGTGGTTATTGTTCTACCCGCCACACTGTATATCAACTCATACAGCTGCCTCGTATGTTTAATTCACACGTGAAAGTGATTACGTGGTTGCATACGAATCACCTCGGCTGTGTGCTGGTTTTCAACCTATATACCTTATAAGTACTTATTTTGAAATAAGTAAATTGTTTAATAATTATAAAACATACGCGGCAGTAAAATTTGACTTTTTTGAATAGTAAGGTTAACTAAATACTTTATATGTACGTGGTTATTGTTGTGGGCTCCTCCAAACTCCCGAAACCTAAAAACTCGTGTCCCAGGATGGAGGGTCCCAAAAATATCATTTAAAAAAAAAACTTTTCTTTATATTACTTGTAAAGTATACAACCCATTTTCAAAATAATTTCAAAATAACCCCTCTACTCGGAGGCAATATATAACCCTGTTTAAACAGTTATAACCTGTATAAGTACAAGTACTACAACTGAAAAGGCTCACACAAGCCAACTTTCAAACAAACCAATCTCAGGGTTAATTACAACACAACACAACTGAAACATGTTTATAAAAGTTTTATATATAAAATTTTTCCCAAAAGAATAACAGCCATGACAATCTCAACTCCCCAAATCAACACATACCCTGACAACCCAAAAGATGTCCAAATTCCTCCCCGGCCTCACCGATCCGGTCCTCCTGTCTCAGCGGGATCTAAAAACACTAAAGGGAGAAGGGGTGAGAAATAATCTCAGCAAGTTATTATGTATGCAACAAAATGCCATACAATATGCAACACATAATCAGGTTGCTCAATATCACAAACGCAACACATAAATAGGTTGCTCAATAGCACATTGGTAAAGCAGTAAACACATTCTGTTACCTTCTCTTTACCTTTCCCATCTGAATCATACACAGTATAACGGTGGGAGTAATACTCCGCTCATTTGTGAACTGCTGGTGCATATTCACGTCTTATACGATCTCTATCGGAGACCCATATAAGATAGCAACTATCATATGAACGGTTCATACCTATCCATAGAAGTTGTACACCCCCAAATTGTGGCCACAAAAGGGGGAACGGACAGGTATAAGGAAATCTAAACACCTTATGAAATATCTTCTCATAAGTGATAGTATTCCATATACCCCCGAGAATCAGCTGATACAACCATATTCAAGCACATAACAGATACTTGAAAATAAGTCCACCCCATGGGACATCAATACATACATATAACATGGTAATGAAACTCATGTTAAACCAATCACAATAGTGTACATATATTTCAACACTATTGAATAATAATAATCTAATGGCATGGTATTAATACTCATGCTCAACAAATGAAATAGTGCAACACGTACTTAACACTATGTGCACAACCAAGTATGAATATGTAAAACATATGGGCACAATGTATATCACGTAAGCCCTACATATTCATTACATAATATATAATCAAGTAACAGGGTCTTATCACTCCTATCCAAATCAATGAAGTAGTGCACTATACATTTTATGCACTATAAGAACAAATAACCCTATACAGGTCACCACTTAAGGGTACAATATCATATAAGTAGCCCTACGCATTCACAATACAACATTAAACACCTTCTATAAAGGCTCCATATTCAAATACCAAGTTTTACTAACTTTGGTTCAAGTTTCATAATTGCCTTTCAAGCATTCTCAGGTCAATATTTAAAGACCTTCCCAATATCCATTTGGACCATTTAAAGTTCCATTCTATAGTACTACAGTTGTACTAACAGCGTAGTTAAAGAGGCATTAATTCCATACTAGTTTGCTTAGGTCCACAAGCCTACAAAGTCAGCCCCAGAAGCCTGTCCTGGGCACGAGTCGTGATGAGTGGCACAAGTCGTGCCCAACCCCCGCACGACTGATCAATTTTCACAACTACCCTTCACGTATGAAAACCTGAGGGTCACGACTCGTGCTCCAGGGCATGAGTCGTGCCCTTCACCAGAATTCTTGCCCAGGTTGACAACAATTGCAGGACCAAAGGAATAACTCATTTTTATCAATTCCCAGTTGTTCCAAATGCACTATAACCACTCTAGGTTACTTCTACAGGTTACCCCAAGGCCATATAACAACATATATACAACCCACCACTTCCATAATAACCTTTAAGCCAACCATAATCCATTTTCTTTTCATTTTCAAAGCCAAGTAAAAATGATTCCACAATACCAAAAATCATTTATCTCACATAAGAACATCATTTACTTAGTATGAAAAATTATTTGAAAAGAATCACAATAAATTACCAAAATTTGCCGAAATAAAAAGATGATTTAATCGGCTATACTTGCTTTAATCAACTCACTGATCACTAATATGAAGTCAGAAATTGAAATGGAGCAGCGGATGATTTTCTACGAATTTATGAAGATAACCCTAGGTTTATAGAACGATACGTAGAGGAGAAGAGACTGAGGGAAGAAATGAATAACTCTCTGGGAACTTTAAAGATTTATATAAACAATATTACACATAAGCTCCTCCAGGTTTCCAATAACAACTTTCAACCCCTTCTATTTATATTTACACTCAAGCTCCTCATACTTTTTATAACACTTTCCATTTAAAATTTCAAGTGTCATCACTTTACTACCCAAATTCCCATTTCCTTCATTTAGACATTATATATTCAAAATCAATATAATAACATCTAAAATCACGGAAATGACCAAACTATTCAAATAAACACATAATAAATCAAGATAGCATATAATGCAATATATGAGATGCAATGCACCCCACCCCCACGTGCTCCACGTGTAACCAAAATGTGCCTAAGATTAGGGTCGTGACACTCACTCCCCCTTAAATAAAATTCATCCCGAATTTGAACTTTACTTACCTGAATGATCAAACAAATCAGGATACTTCTGTCTCATCTCAAATTCCAATTCCCAAGTAGCTTTCTCAATGGTGTGATTCTTCCAAAGAACTTTCACCACGGGAATACTCTTGGTACGCAATTCTCGGACATGCCACTCTAGAATCTGCAATGGTACCTCTACATAGGTCATATCCGCTTGGACATCCTCTGGAGGAGAACTCAATATATGAGAGGAATCATAACAGTACTTCCTCAACATGGACACATGGAACACATCATGGAGAGAAGAAAGAGATGGAGGTAGAGCCAATCGATAGGCTAACTCACCTACCCTCTCTAACACCTCAAATGGACCAACAAATCTAGGAGCCAACTTCTCTTTGTTGCCAAACCTTTTGATCCCCGTTCTTGGTGAGATCTTCAAGAATACCAAATCACCAACCTGAAAGGATAACTCCCTTCTTCTAGTGTCGACATAGCTCTTCTGACGACTCTGGGCTGTCCTCAATCTGTCACGGATCACTTTGATCTTCTTAGTTGAGTCTCTAACCAAGTCTGGACCCAAAAGTCTAGCCTCACCAACCTCATCCCAATACATTGGGGACCTACATTTCCTCCCATACAGTGCCTCATATGGTGCCATCTCAATGATGGATTGGTAGCTATTGTTATAGGCAAATTCCACTAAAGGCAAATGGTCTTCCCAAGATAACTGGAAGTCCATTACACAAGCCCGTAGCATGTTCTCGAGAATATGAATGGTCCTCTCTGCCCATCAGTCTGAGGATGAAATGCTGTACTAAAACTCAACTTGGACCCCAAGGCTTCATGCAAAGCCCTCCAAAACCGCGAGGTGAATCTCAGATCCCTATCAGAAACAATGTTGACAGGTACCCCATGCAATCTCACAATCTCACGGATATACAACTGGGCCAATCTCTCCAATGAATACTTGGTTGAAACTGGTAGGAAATGAGCTGATTTGGTCAATCTATCCACAATCACCCATATAGCATCCATCTTCCTCGGAGTAGGAGGCAATCCAGTCACAAAATCCATAGAAATGCCCTCCCACTTCCATTCTGGAATATCCAATGGTTGAAGCAATCCTGCTGGTCTCTGATGTTCAGCTTTGATCTATTGGCAAGTTAAACACTTTGATACAAATTCTGCAATCTCCTTTTTCATACCATTCCACCAGTAACCTCTCTTCAAGTCCTGATACATCTTGGTGCTTCCTGGATGAATAGCAAATCGAGACTTATGGCCTTCCTCTAATACCTGTCTTTTGATCTCTGGGGAAGAAGGTACGCAAATCCTGCCTTTGAAGGTTAGAATTCCATCCTTGTTCACTGAAAACTCCCCAGACCTTCCATCTTGCAATTTTTCCCTAATTTTCTTCAACTCATCATCATTCAACTGAGCTTCCAAAAGATCCCCATATAAAGTAGGAACAGCTCTAACATTAGCAAACAACATATCACCTCTCAATTCCTGAGATACCAAGAACGATAAATGAGCCTTACGGCTAATAGCATCAACCACCATGTTAGCCTTCCCGGGATGATAAGAAATGACACAATCATAATCCTTCAGAATCTCCAACCAACGCCTCTGTCCGTCGTTCAATTCCTTTTGAGTAAACAAGTATTTCAGACTCTTATGATCTGTGAATATCTCAAATTTTCCCCATACAAGTAATGTTTCCACTTATGCAATGCAAAAACAATGGCAGCTAACTCCATATCGTGGGTAGGATAGTTCTGCTCCGCTGGTGATAACTTCCTTGAAGCATATGCAATTACCTTCCCATTTTGCATAAGTACACAACCCAATCCTTCCTTAGAAGCATCACTAAATATAACAAAGTTCTCACAACCCTCTGGAAGTGTAAGAATAGGAGCTGAAGTCAATCTTTTCTTCAGTTTAGTAAAGCCAACTTCACACTTAGAATCCCATATAAATGGTACATCCTTCCGAGTCAATTTGCTCAACGGAGTTGCAATCCTCGAAAATCCCTCTATAATCTTCAATAATACCCCGCTAACCCAAGGAAACTGCGAACCTCTGTCACTGTATAAGGTTGTTTCCAGTTGACTACGGCCTCAATCTTTGCAGGATCCACGGCAATACCAGTACTGGATACCACGTGACCCAAGAAAGAAATCTGTTCCAGCCAAAACTCACATTTGCTGAACTTTGCAAATAACTGTTTCTCACGAAGCACGGATAAAACAATTCTCAAGTGCCTCTCATGATCTTCCCTGTATTTTGAGTATACCAGGATATCATCAATAAACACCACAACAAAACTGTCAAGATACGGCTTGAAGATCCTGTTCATCATGTCCATAAAGACTGCCGGTGCATTGGTCAACCCAAATGGCATAACAAAAATTCATACCTCGTTCTGAAAGCTGTTTTAGAAACATCATCTGGCTTGATTTTCAACTGATGGTATCCGCTACGCAAGTCCAACTTGGAATATATAACGGAACCTTGGAGTTGATCAAATAAATCATCAATGTGAGGAAGAGGATATTTGTTCTTAATAGTAGCTTGATTCAGTAATCTGTAATCAATACACAATCGCAATGTACCATCCTTCTTCCTAACAAACAGAACTGGTGCTCCCTAGGGTGACACACTGGGACTAATAAAACCCCTGTCTAACAACTCCTGCAACTGAATTTTCAACTCTTTTAACTCAGCTGGAGCCATTCTGTAGGGTGTTTTAGAAATTGGTGAAGTACCCGGCAATAAGTCAATGCAAAATTCCACCTCTCTATCAGGAGGCATAGAATACTCAGTTGAGAATACGTCACTAAACTCATTCACAACTGGAACACAAGATAAATCAGGAGACTTCTTACTAGAGTCTACCATATATACCAAGTAACCCTCACACCCTTTTGATAACAACTTTCTAGCCTTTAGTGCAGAAATAACATGAATGCCAAATAAAGATTTATCCGCATCAAATAGAAACACAGGCACATCAGACATAGAAAAGGTGACTCGCTTTTTGCGACAGTCCACCAAGGCATGACAAGAACTCAACCAGTCCATGCCTAAAATAACATCAAAATCTTAGATTGGTAACTCTACCAAATCAACTGGCAATACATGCCCACATATAATCACCTCATAGTCATGATAGATCAAAGAGGATTCGAGGTGCTCTCTCACAGGAGTAGAAACCTCTAACACATAAGGTAACAACTTAGGCAACTTATGCAATATAAATGCAAAATGAGATGCCACATAAGAATGAGACGATCCAGGTTTGATAAGAATACGAGCCCTGACCCCTGAGACAGGGACAATACCTCTAATGACCGCGATGGGATCTATCGCGCCTCGATCCAAAGCAAACACTCTACCTTGGACTCTCTCTTTGGGTTTCCCCTCAACATCTCTTTTCACACCACCTCTGGGCTGGTCACCTTGCTGTTTACCACCCGCAGCTTGACCCTTTTTGAACTTAGGACAATCCTTTTTGAAGTTCCCCATCTCTCCACAATTCAGACATTTACCCTGTTTCCTCTAACAGCTGTCTTCAGAATGCCCTATCCTCTTGCAAAAGTTGCAAATAGTCCCAAATTGGCTAGATACAGGACGAGTTGAAACTGTTACTGTTCCTCCCTTAGCCATTCCAGAAGTTGAGGATTTAGGTTGACTCTTGCTCTGACCTGAACTCTGGCCTGAAAACTTAGCCTTGCTTCCACTACCCTCCGATTTACCCCGATGTTTCTCAATATCATTCTCAATCCTGTAAGCCATATTAACTGCCGCCTGATAATGAGTCAACAATTGTTTTTTGAACTCCAACCTGAGTCCCTTGACAAACCTGTAAACTCTCCTGCCTTCATTTGGTACAAGATGTGAACAATAACTTGGTCGTGACAATTGTTCTACCCGTCACACTGTATATCAACTCATACAGCTTCCTCGTATGTTTAATTCATACGTGAAAGTGATTACGTGGTTGAATACGAGTCACCTCGGCTGTGCTGGTTTCCAACCTGTACACCTTATAAGTACTTCTTTTGAAATAAGTAAATTGTTTAATAACTATAAAACATTAAAAGATTATTGAATAATCTAAAGAATAAGTATACATAAGAAATACACACTTTGTATAATTACAGAACACTTGTTTACAATGGTTGATCGTATAATGGTTTCTCGTAGTGGATGGTTACAAATTTGAAACTTATATTATCCTACATAGGAAGTCTAGATATTATGTTTATAAATGTTTTCAACAGGTTTTGATCCCGATAAATAAATTGAGCTAATTAGATAACCTTGTTGAATATAAGGCTCTGATACCAAAATACAAAGGATCGATCTAAGCATAAGCATAAGAATAATAAATATGAAATAATGCTAGTACAAGTATTGTTACGTCAGTAAAATTTGACCTTTTTGAATAGTAAGGTTGGCTAAATACTTTATAGGTATGTGGTTATTGTTCTACCCGCCACATTGTATATCAACTCATACAGCTGTCTCGTATGTTTAATTCATACGTGAAAGTGATTACGTGGTTGAATACGAATCATCTCGGTTGTGCTGGTTTCCAACCTATATACCTTATAAGTACTTCTTTTGAAATAAATAAATTGTTCTTTTGAAATAAGTAAATTGTTTAATAACTATAAAACATTAAAAGATTGTTGAATAATCTAAAGCATAAGTATACATAAGAAATACACAGGAAGTTCACATAATTTTTAGAAAATCTATTATCACCAGTATATTCTTGAAGTAATAGTTATATCCTTACTTTACATAATTTTTAGAAAATCTATCATCAGCCAAACAAATCAAAGTGATCATATACAAGAAATTGTTGAAGCAAACTCAGTACAATTCACCCATCTACAAATTTAAACACACATAAACACACACCAAATACAGCTTTCCTGCAACATCTTCAATACAAACCCAACAATCAATTTACAACAAACACACACACACATACACACAAAATAAATAATTTTCAATCAAGAATTGATCCAAAACTTCCCAATTAAGAAAAACTAAAATCATAAACTTAACATCACTTTAATAAAATCCAAATCAGCCCAATAACAAAAGTAATAAAATTAACATACATAAATTAATAAGTATGTTCAAACAAACTCACCTTCAAATCGCTGCACAAAACCAAGTAAAATCCCAACACCCTTGTCTTCAAATAACTTCAACTCTTCAATCAATAAACAAAATATATATATAAATGGGTTTTGATTTCTCCCGACGGCTGTGTGGTGTAGAGAGAGAGTTAGGGTTTTTTTTTTTTTGAAAGTAAGATGAAGAATGTAAGTCGAATTGGGAAAAGGGATTTTTGATAACTCGCTACACGGTGTAGTGAGTTTGACTGTGACAGGTCAAACTCGCTACACGGTGTAGCGAGTTTGTCAAAAATTAATTACCAACATTAATCACACACCGGCTAACCTAATTACTTGGAACTTGCTACATCGTGTAGCGAGTTTGACCTGTCCCAGTCAAACTCGCTACACGGTGTAGCGAGTTTCAAAAAGTGAGACATTTTGGGAAAAAGATTGAACAGTAAGTTATTTTTTGGAAATAAAATTTTAAAAATGAATTAATTGAGAAAAAATTCATTACTCTGGTCACTACACCACTAAAAGTCACTGTCACTACTGGCAAGCTGCTCCCCTACTCCACTACTCCCATTAGACATGTCCGATCAAATCGGATCATTGATTTACTGTCAAGGCCCAGTGGTGCCATTAACATTAGTAACATCGGGTGTCCTATACTTGTAAGTAAACTTATTGATAGATTATCGGAGATCATCTAAATCGAATGGAGTGAATGATCCCTTTGGGGTGTCAAGGGAGGCAAGCTTTTTCTCGATATAGTTTATGATCACATTACTATCGACATTTTTTGTCTTACCACTACTTTCTTTTTTACTCTTTCGAGTCTTGGAGTTTTGTTCCCGGTCTTCGAAGGAAGAAGAGGAAGAGTCAAACTTATCTTCCTTCTTGATTTGCTTCTTAGCTTTCTTAGTGGAGGATTCCTCATCTTCGGATGTGGCTGGGTATTCATCTTTTTTTGCTTCTTAGACTTCTTAATTTTCATTTTATGGAGTTATTTGAGAAGGGCGGCTATATGAGCATTTTGTTCCTCCATTTTATTACTTTGTTCCTCTAGCTTGAGTTAGGTTTGAGCAAGCAAAACCTTGTTTTCCTTGATATCATCTTCGGTGATGGGGGGAGAATCAGTTATTGTGTCGAGCTAGTTGCCATGATGACTGACCTAGACGTGTAGCAACTGCGTTAAACCATGACCGAGTCCCAACAATTCGGCATGAAGGGTATGAAGGTTTAGTCAAAACTCACAGAACAGGACACTCGTCTCGTATGAGACAGGTTATCTTGCACGAGACAACACCACATATTACTTTCAAATTTTAAGTACTATCTTTGGTTGGATGGAAATAAATTCGTTTTGGGGTTTCTACCTAAGTTCTGAAATAGTGGATTCGTCACCCTAAAATGTAAGCCCCTTGTATTCCACATGTATTGCAACACTCCCTAAAACAGACAATTTCGGGCAAAGGTCCTATATTCTGATCGGAATCCACCATTTAAATTCAAACCTAGTGATTATTTTAGTTTTTGTAAAACAAAGTCACGTGTGATGAACCTTGTGAACGAGTATTTTTCTTGTAGGGACAAATCCTTTTAGGGACATTACGAATGGAAATTCCGTAGGGACATTCATTTATCCTTCACATCGTAAATTGTATATAACTTGTTTTGGCCAAAGATATTAAATAGCCCCTAAGTCAAACCAACCGATAAAATGAGTTCTTAATACGCTTAGAATAATGCATGAGATTTATGCAGATTTACAGTTCGAGCTCCTCATAGTGTGAAAATTGTATGGAAGCAAACCGCGGAGTGAGGTGCACCAACTTTGCAGAGACCGGCGATAAAGATGACTGACATCCGTTTTTAGTGTGGAACCCTAGGTTAAAGAAGGGTAATGTAATTAATGCAAGCAGTTACATCATGGTGTGCACGTGTGTGAGAGTTAAATCTAGGTGACGAAAATTTCTCTTCTTTTTTTTGAAAATTAAAATAAAAACAAGTAATGACCGCATTACTTATTATAAAGTACGAGTCAACCAATGACCGAAAAAATTAAAAAAAATCAATCTCAAACATTCAATAATAAATTGATTACAACCCTAGAAAAGAGAGTTAGCACAAGCAAAATAAAAATAATATATTTTTTTTATTTTCTAAATTTTCAGATTTTTTTATTATTTTTTATGGTCAAACTTAAAAGAAAAATTCAACTATATTTCTTTTACAGCTGCCAATTTAAACTGGAAAAATGTGGATTATCTTTTTTTAATGTTAATCATGGGCCAATGACTTGCTAATCATGAGGGCATCATGACAAGTAATCATGGGTCAATGACCCCGTAAGAAAATTTCTCAATTTTGCAAACTATTAGGAGGCTAAAATTTGGAAAAAAGGTTCCTTGTCTCTTGCGAGAAAATCAGTTTGATTTTTTTTTACGAAAACAATGCAAAAAATATCTTAAAACCTATAAAAAATTGAATTTTTATAGAAATTTGAAAAGATCAATAACACATAATTGTATGCAACTCTAACCTAGCTTAATTAACTATCCCCAGTGGAGTCCCCGCTGTTAGCATGATGAATTTTTTATTGCAATAGTTGACACTTATTATTTATTTGTAGAAAAACAATAAAAAAAATATTTTTGTAATTTTAAGTTATTCGATATATGGGGATTAATTTATGAAATTGAAATGTTAAAAAAGCATCAATTTCACCCAATCTTAGAATTGGTTTTGCTAATTAGGTTTTATCAATCAATTCAATCAAATAAATAAGTAAGTAAAAACTAATTAATTTATTATATAGGGTTGGAATGTCAGATTGTATTATTTGAGATCACCTTAATGAGTTGAAGGGGTTATAGGCTAATTCTTTTGATAGGATTACACTACTATAAAAGCAATTAGAAGGATTAAAAAGAGAAGATAAATGTGTAGGTAATTTATCTAATGAATTTTGAGTGATTACATTGGATAACCTTACCAAAGTCTTGAGATCTTGATATAGAGATGATGATTAACGAGTTTGAGAGAGAATCTGAGAGTATTTTGTGTAGAGGAGGCTTAGAGAATGCATAGGAAGCGTAGTTAGGGAATACAAGGGATGACCCTTGTATTTATAGGTAAGGATTACTTGCTCACAAAGATTAGGAGTTACAAGTAAGGAGGGAATTAAAGGCTTGATTTAGAGTTTGATAAGAATGTAAATATGTGAGGAAAGGTTTATGAAGTCAATGATTAAGGTATATCCCAGATTAGAAGAGGAGAGATCAAGAAAGAGATCGATACCAAGAAGGAAAGTCAATATGGACATTCCAGATAGGTTGTCTCGTGCGAGTCACGTAGTCTCGTATGAGATAACTAGTTAGTTTGACTATTTTGTCCTCTTTAGTTGTTTTGTTATTCAGTTAAGTACAAAACTAACAAATTAAGTTGAAAACCTAACCGAACATGACGAGACTTGATGTCGCAGGAAATGTGCTTATCAATCTTCCTCCACGTGGCAGGACTGATCACCTGACTCCTTGACCTGAAACCAGAACTCACGACTAGCCGAATGTGTCTCCGTCTTAGACCCTCGGGCGTGAGAGTAAGTATGTGTATTGGAGAGCAAAAATTGTATTGAACAAATATGAAATTAAGATAACAAAATTGCAGTTACCTCAAAACCGTTGTAGTCGTAATGTATTTATAGTTGTTGGAGGGGGTATATTTGGTAGGGCTACATGAGCTCCGTTATTTAAGGGACAGTTACATGTCATGGGAACGTGTCTTGAATGGCTCGGGAACCAGTTATGGAAAGAATAGAAGCACGTGTGCCTGTAACCGTTAGGTCGACACTTGCTTGGCAGGTCGAGGTCGACACTTGGGGTTGGGTCGACCTGACTGACGGGTAGAGTTGGATCATACCCAAAGTATGACTTGGATCATAAGGTCGAACTAAGTTAGGTCGGGACCTGATAGGTCGGACAATGAACTAAATTCGAATGATCAATAAGGTGGGCATTAGGCCATGTGATAATTGGGCCTAGCCCACTGAGAATGTGGTGGCAATAATTGCTTATGGACTGGGCTTTACTTGCTTGGTCCAACTCGACACTTTTGGTATGTTCAGTGGCCCCCAAATTTTTGAGTTGACTTTGTCGACCAGGAAGTTAAAGAAAACCTGATGAAGTTTGCAATAACTCGCAGGTCGCTGCTTGAGTTGAGATTTATTCGCCTGATGGTGACGTGGCTCAATCCTGAATGTTAAATGTTGAACGATTGGATTATATGAAGCGCCATATTTCTCAATCATTACTGTTATTGACGTTTGATAACCGTCTTGGGAAACGCTTTCCGCATTCAATTAGGAAAATAAAACTTTTGAATTTTCCTTTTCCTTTTCAATTACTGAAAATATAAAAGCTCAAATCCTTCTCCTTTACGAACTTTTACTCTCTCCAACTTCTCGTGTAACTCCAGCAAAGGCAGCAAAAAGGGCAATTGATTTAACCCGAGCTTTCGTCTCCAACAGTAACCCCTCTTCGTTCGAACTAATTAAGGTATTCTTCTTCACTCTTAGTATTAGGGCTTAATTTCTGCACTTTCTTCAATTTCGCCATGGCCAGGACTTTTAGTTGTGAGCCCGGAGCTTGGTATGGCTATTGTATTGTAAATCGAAGGGTTTATAAGCACCTGAATGGAGAGTGGAGAGAGATGACAATGGAGGAATGTACTTCAATTTGACCCGATGGGGATTGCATTTTGCCGAGTTAACCCTGCCTTTAGGAGAGGACTTAGGTGCTTTAGAGACGAATGACCCAAGAATTGTATCCTTCAATCTTTTCCATGAACTTCTTGACCATATTGCAGTATTCTATATCCAAGGCCCCAATAAACCCTCTTTCCTTAGGAGTAGGACGGGATTTCCGGGGGAATCTAGGTCGCCCCTTAGTGTGTCTATTAGGTCCCTTGAGACTACGTATAGGACTGATTCCCCTGTTTCCCCTTCTTTTTATACAGATATGACGACCCAAGGAGGATCTTCAGCTTCAATTTCTTCCAGTCCTCAAATTGTTAATGACTTCGAGTCCTCCATTGTGCCTGGGAGGAATGAAAGGGGGTATGTGGCCCCTAGGCCAAAGAGAGGGAAGCAGAACTTTCATTCACGACTTGAGATAATTTACAAATTCTGTGAGGTGGACAAGGAGGAATTCGATGTGACCATCTATAGCAAGAAGGATTTTCTGAACCAGTTTGGTGGCACCTATAAGGAGGATTCCACTAGGGTTGCCTTCTACTATGGCCAATTCGAGGCTGGTCTTAGATTACCCTTGGACCCCTTCATAAATGAGTTTCTAGAGTGTGCCAATGCCTTACCCCTCCAGCTGGGAGCCAACACATGTAGAGACTTGGTCTGTTTTGCCATGGTGTGTCGCTTCTTGGGGTATGAGCCTTGTATGAGGGTCTTTAGGGAGTTTTTTAGTGTCAAATTTGACAAGGTTGAGGGGATAAGAACTCCCTCTAAGCCAAAATCCACCAAGCTATTCATCAACCTCCCTAGTAAGGCTAATAGATGGAACTCTCATGTAGTGGTGGTGAAGAGCAGGTTAGGATGGGAATTCCCTTTACCCGATGCTGATTCTGATGTGGTGAGAGAGGAGGATCAATGGGAGCCTTATTGGCACACAGATTTGTATAGGAGGTTGGTCGAGCTGGCAGCTAAAGGGCCCATCAGCTGGGAAGTTTTAGGCACCACCAAAAACAACTACATCCAGGCTGGAATGATGCTTGGAGATGGGGATGTGGTACCTCTGGTACCCATTGTAAGATGCTTAAGGTATCCGGACTGGGTAACCCATGCTTTGGGTAGGTTTGAGAAAAAGTGCTCGCTCTGCCAGAAGACCCCCAAGTATTGTAAAGATCATGGGGAGCACATTGGTGGTAAGGATTTCCTCATCCCTTTATTATTTGTATGTAGAACCCTTGAGGTCGTACACAGGATTTGTTTGAACTGTGCATATAACTCTGAACTCGTAAATACTTTACTTGTAAGTAAGTCTTGTAGTCTGTACATGCTTAGCTCGTACGTAGAACTTCCAGCTCGTACGTAGAACTTTTAGCTCGTACGTAGAACTTGAACTGTCGAACTAACACTTAGTTGCTTTGACTTGGTGCAGTTTTAACTCCTGCTCAAGAAGCCAACATGGGTCGTGCGATAGACGTCAGGAAGAGCAAGAAAAGCTGCGGGGCTGCCAATGCCCGAGAAAACCATGAAGCTGAGGGAGCCAAGCGCAATGATCTCCTGAAATTGGTCGAGCAAGAGACAACCCAGTACATTCCAGCTGAAGATAATCTTGAGGATCTGGGGGTGGATCGAGTTGAAGGAGACTCCCAAGGAGTAGAGGGGGAAGAGGCTGGTGAGATAGAGTGTTCCGAGCAAAGTGTGGAGCCGGTACGGGAGGTTGTCCGGACTAGAACTCATGCCTAGGCAAAGGCCAAGCCCAAGGGCAACCCCCCAACCAAGTCGACATTCATTGACATTGATGAGGAAGAGGAGGATGATGAAGCTCCTCTCAGCAAAAAGATCAGGATTGGAAATTCAAAGGTGAGCTCAACCAATGAGCAGGTTGGGGCTTCCGAGCAAGTGGAGGTTGAAGCTAGGGGCCCCCAATCCTCTCCTATCCAAGTTTCCTACGCCAATCTGGTTCAAGCTCGCGTTGACGAGTTAAGTGAGGTTGCTCCCTTGACAAGGATTAATTGCTTGGCTAGGGAGTATCCTGAGCTGGAATACGACCAAGTGATTGTTAGGAGGGGAGCTGACCAGGACTTGGTCAAGAAGTACACCAACCGGGCCTTGACTCCAGAAGCTTGCCGTGCCAGGGTCGAGCTTGCTCATTCCGAGGTAACCCTTGTAATTTTTGTATTGCTGTTTTTATTCTTCTCACTTGTCTCAAGTCTCCACTTTATTTCTGATCGACCTAATCCCCTTTCTTTACTCGTCATTTCAGTCTCTTGCAATGATTGATTTATCTACCAGTTATTGGAAGGCTGCTGAGGAGCAAGAGAAGCTGGCCAAGTCCATGCTTGCTAGGAAGAATGAGGAGTTGAAGAAACTCGATGAAGATCATACCAAGTCCACTTTATTTCTAACATGGATGCTTCTTATGATGCTCTGAAGCTTTTAAAGGATAATGAAATCAAGCTCAAGGAGGATACCTGGAAGAGGTTGGGAGAAGCTAATAAGGAGCTCACCAATCTTAAGGAAGAGAAGAAGAAGATGTCTGCTAATCTTGAACTGGCGGCCCAACAGTTGGAGGAGGTGCCTGTCACCTTAGCAAAGAAAGAAGAAGATCTTGATGCTGCACGGCGTCAATGGGGGGTGGAGCTATCTGATTCCTTTAAAGCTGCCAAGGAGGAGGCCGTGAAGGCTTATAAAGACAGCGACGAGCTCCATGCTTATGTCACTGATAAAGCAAAGGGGTTCTTCGATGTAGGTCAGAGCTACTTGGCTCGACGCATCGTGGTGGATCCTTCTATCAACATATCAGTCGAGCAGCTGGCCAAGTGGGCATCAGAGGACCAATATAACACGGCAGCTCGCCAGGGTCATCATCGGGTGCCATATACTGATAACGATCTGGAACTTATTGCTCAAGATGAAGCAGAGGCTGAAGCAAAAACTTGGGTTCCTCCTCCTGTTGATCCTGTCAACTTCAATACTATCTTAGCGGAGCTCGAGGAGCCTGATTCTCGAGCTTTGGATGGTGACACTCCGCAGCACGGATTTTCTGAGTCAGGTAAACCTATTGGACCCCAACAGCGAGAAGATCCCATAGATGATCAAGCGACTGCAAGTGACCAAGTTGAGGCCGACCCGTCCTCTTTAGCTTAACTTTGAATGGTGATGTAATCAAATAAGTCCCAAACACTTTTTATTTTTTGCTTTTATTACTGTTTGAATGCCTTGGCCTTGTTTTTTGGGAGGCATAATATTTCGTAAGTTTTACTTGCTTAAGTCTGGGCCCGCTTTGGGAGACTTAATTATATTGAATCGTAGCTGACTTTCCATCCTTGTGTATTGTATACTTTTGATTCCAGCATGTGTGTGTCGAGCTAGATGTAATAGGACAATAAGTCGCCCTAAGCTTAAGGTCGGCCTGGTTTTGTGGTGACTCAGTCGACCTTAGACTTGTAAGGATTTTTTGCAAACGAGATTGACTCAGAGTCGAACCTGTTTAAGAGATCAAAGCTGACCAAGGGACGAGCTTATTAGAACGAAGTCGACCTAAGGTCGGACTTGTTAAGAGAACAAAGTTGATTAAGAATCGAGCTAGTCAAAATGAAGCCGACTAAGGGTCGAGCTTGTTGGAACGAAGTCGACTAAGAGTCGGGCTTGTTAAAGGAACAAAGTTGATTAAGAATCGAGCTTGTTAAAACGAAGCTGACTAAGAGTCGAGCTTGTTGAAACGAAGTCGATTAAGAGTCGGACTTGTTAAAGGAACAAAGCTGATTAAGAATCGAGCTTGTTAAAATGAAGCTGACTAAGAGTCGAGCTTGTTGAAATTAGTGTAACACAATGTTTGGTTGAATAGAACTGCGATTTTTTATTGAAGTAGGAACATGCTTACATCAAATGGAAAGCTAGAACTATGACAAATTCAAACTTGGAAACTGCATTAACTTTGAACTGAACTAGGGACTTGAACTAGAAGTAGTATTTGATGAGGTGAGTAGCGTGCCATGGATGCTTCAACTCCTCACCATCTGGATGAGCAATCATGTAAGTCCATTCTTTGATGATTCGAGTAACAATGTAGGGACCTTCCCAGTTGGGAGATAGCTTGTTCTGTTGGGTTCTCCTTCCTGTTGCCTCGATCTTCCTTAGCACGTGGTCACCCATTTGGAATGATATCTTCTTCACCTTCTTGTCGTGGTGACTCTTGGTCCGCTGCTTGTAGTTGACCATTCGAAGGTAAGCTGTATCTCGCTTCTCGTCAATTAAATCTAAGTCAATCAATCTGCTAGTGTCGTTCTGCTCTTGATCGAAGAAGGTTACTCTAGCAGTAGGAAATCGCAACTCGACAGGTGTCATGGCCTCCGATCCATATGTAAGAGCTAATGGGGTTTCCCCCGTAGGCCCTCGAGTGGTTGTGCGAACTGCCCAAAGAGCAAGAGGGAGTTCGTCCAACCAGTTACTGCGTCGACCAACTAATCCCGTCTTTAGTGAAGATAGGACGAGCTTATTCGCTGCTTCAGCTTGCCCATTTCCTTGAGGATAGGCAACAGATGACTGACAATGCTTGATCCCTACTCGGTTCATTTCTTCGAAAGCTCGGGAGAATTGTAAGCCATTATCTGATACTATAGCTCGAGGGATCCCAAATCGACACCATATGAAGTCATGTATGAAGTTGATGGCGTTTTCCTCTGTGATGCGAGCTAGTGGCTTTGCTTCGACCCACTTCGTGAAGTAATCAATTGCGACGATCACATATTTGGAGTTTCCACGGGCGGGAGGGAAGGGTCCAATCAAGTCGATGCCCCACATATCAAATGGCCAAGCTGCGATCACTGGAGTTTGCTCCGTTGTAGGCAGATGAGGTAGGTTGGCAAACCTTTGACATTGGTCACATTGCTGAACAAAGTCATGAGTGTCAGCTCTCATGTGTGGCCAGTAGTACCCCAAAGTGATCAATTTGTCGGCTAGAGTTCTGGCCCCCGGGTGTCCACCACAAATTCCACTGTGCACCTCATGCATTAGCTGAGTGATCTCCTGGGGGTGAATACACTTCAACAATGGTCTAGTGTAAGATCTCCTGAACAGCATGTCCCCTTGCACAACGTATCTCAGAGCTTTCTTTTTGATAGCTCGAGTTGTCCTCTCGTCTTCAGGGAGCTCGCCTGTCTCTAAGTACGCCTTCATTTCTTCGATCCAACACTTGTTATAAACCCATTTCCTCGAAGTGTCTTCCACACACTGAATTTGAACTCTTTCATATGTGTGATGTACCCGATTTTTTTTAAAATCAACGGAATCGCCACGCCGTTTTTAGTTTAAGGGCCAAAACTTTGAAAAATGCCCAAAAATGAGAGAAGTGAGTTCGGAGGTCACGTTACATTCCGGGAAGAACGATTAGCACGTTCACCCGGAATGCCTCGTAAAACGAGTCTTCCAAACTTGAAACCATTTATATGTGTGTGTGAGTGTTAAAAGGGGATTTTCTGGAAATAAAAGTTTTGACTGGACTAGACTGAAAACAGTATGCTTCTATGAGTGAAAAAGGACTGAAAACAAAAATGTCTGCCAGTGTCATTCATGTCCGCGCGGATCAGGACGAGGCTCAATCTTGTCCGCGCGGATAAGGCAGTAGAGTTCATTTTTGGCAACTTTCCAGTCTGATTCTGTAATTTCCAGAAAGTCAATTGGATTTAGAGAATCAGAACTGGAGTTGCAACAGAAATGTCAAATAAGAGAATTTTTGGATTTTGCATCCATGATTGTCCCCACTTTCCTTAGGCTTTGATTAGTGATCACTAAGCATGATTAGTAGTGATCTACTATATCAAGCCATCATGAGGGTACATTAGGACTTAGAAGCATTTCATTTGCTTGGGATAGGGAGATTTGACATAAAATAAAGATTAATGCATGAAAATGGAATTTAGGTTAAAGGTGTATCAACTTCATCTTTTTGTAACCTAGGAACCTTAGTGATCTTCATCCATGGAAATTGTTCCAAGGTGAAGATCTTAGGTTTTAATGGAGCGTTATCACAAGAAAACAAGATATTGACCATTAAGATTATCACCATGGAGATTAAACTCCAAGATGACCATTCTTAGGTCAAATGGATGCAAGTGCTAGTAAAGAAAGAAGACATAAAGATTAACATGAACATAAAGATTTAGATCTTTGTGGAAGATCATCCATGGAGATGAACTCCATGGATATCTCCCTAGATCCAAGGACTAAAGGGAGGGGATCAATAATAAAGAAGTAGATAATGAAGACTTAACAAGTAGATAAGCAAGATCTAAAGAAATATAGCAAAATATCAAGATTTAATGAAGGTGATGCTTGAACAAGGATAAGTTTTGTGAAAAGAAGGAGGGTTTTACCAATGGTGACACCCTATCTTCTTGGATTGGAGTTTTGACTTGAGGAGTATCAAGATTTAGTGTTTGGATTTGTGTTTAGGGCTTGTGTTTGGATGAATATTTGAAGACTGTTTTCTGGAGATTTTTCGGAAGAGTAACAGTGTATATCTTGTTCCTGTCTAAATTGAGAGAGAAGGGTTGGATTTATAAGCTGGATTAGGGTTCAATGATGTCCGTGCGGATGAGACTGAGTCTCATTCTTGTTCGCGCGGATTTGGATGTAGGCGTGCCTGATTTTGCAGAAAAGCAGTTTTGGCTGTTTGCAATTAATTAAAAGTTGGTCAATTTCTTGGAAATCACTCTTTCCAGCGAGATCCAACCCTTTTTTGTTGTTCCTTTAATGTCCTTCCTTGTTTAAATTGCCTTAGTAAGTGACCAAAATGCCCTTAAATGTTTATTTGACGTGAAAAATGTTAAATTGGGCTGAAGGAACATTAGCGGTTCAGATTGGGACACTTACAGTAGCCCCTCGGCGACGGTACTTTCGGAGGAAGTGGGGTCGTCGATAAAAGTGAGGTCCCAATCTGTTGGGGAAAAGAGGATGACCATTTTGGTCGGACCGTTGGGGAAAGGAATGACCATTTCGGTCTGATAGCTGAACCTAATGGTAGGCTACCTACGTATCCTTAAGAGGAATCTAGCCGGTCGTAGTTCGGGTCTTTTGACTATCTTCAGACGTTGACCCTAGAGTGACTATTTTAGGATGTCAACCTGGTGATGACTTCGGTTCGTCGGATCAGAGGGTGATTGCAATTTATCGCTTTCCTCGTATCTTGTGTCGAAATCGAAGTGATAGCGCTTAGGTGCCTCAAGCCTTTGTGATAGCGTTTAGGTGCCTCAAGCCTTAGTAATGGCGTTTAGGTGCCTCGAACCTTAATGATGGCGTTTAGGTTCCTCGAACCTTAATGATGGCGTTTAGGTGCCTCAAACCTTAATGATGGCGTTTAGGTGCCTCGAACCTTAATGATGGCGTTTAGGTGCCTCGAACCTTAATGATGGCGTTTAGGTGCCTCCAACCTTAATGATGGCGTTCAGGTGCCTCGTACCTTAATGATGGCGTTCAGGTACCTCGAACCTTAATGATGGCGTTCAGGTGCCTCGAACCTTAATGATGACGTTTAGGTGCCTCGAACCTTAATGATGGCGTTTAGGTGCCTCGAACCTTAGTGATGGCGTTTAGGTGCCTCGTACCTTAGTGATGGCGTTTAGGTGCCTCGAACCTTAATGATGGCGTTTAGGTGCCTCGAACCTTAATGATGGCGTTTAGGTGCCTCGAACCTTAATGATGGCGTTTAGGTGCCTCGAACCTTAACAAATTATGATCTGGAGGTATCAACTTGTTTTGAAACGGTCTTCTTCGGTGGTTCGTGTCCTTATGCTGAGGACGGACTACGAGGGGATAGACAGTCCTTTGGTGGATTTTGTTTGCTGACGAAGGTGAAAACGAGGAAAGAAACAGGATTTTGTTAGCTTTCGTCGGAGAAAACGGGCTTACATTTCATTGCCGGAGGTGGAAACGAGGAAAGAAACGGGATTTCGTTGGCTTTCGTCGGAGAAAACGGGCTTACATTTTACTGTCGGAGGTGGAAACGAGGAAAAAAATGGAATTCCGTTAGCTTTCATCGGGGAAATCGGGCTTACGTTTTACCGCCGGGGAAAAGGATGACCGTGTTGGTCAAGTGGCTGGACCTATGACAGGCTACCTACGTATCCCGGATGGGAATCAAGCCTATACGTAGTTCGAAAGCTTTTGGGGATGGAAATGAGGAAAGAAACGGGATTTCGTTATCTTTTGTCGGAGAGAACGGGCTTACGTTTCATTGCCGGAGGTGAAAACGAGGAAAGAAATGGGATTTCATTAGCTTTCGTCGGGGATAAACCTAAGCTGAGGTTTAGTTTAGGAGTATGAACCTAAATGGGGACTTAGTTCAGGAGAATGAACCTAAATTGAGTTTTGATTCAGGAGTATGAACCTAAATGGGGACTTAATTCAGGAGAATGAACCTAAGTTGAGGTTTGGTTCAGGAGTATGAACCTAAATGGGGACTTTAGTTCAGGAGTATGAACCTAAGTTGAGGTTTGGTTCAGGAGTATGAACCTAAATGGGGACTTAGTTCAGGAGTATGAACCTAAGTTGAGGTTTGGTTCAGGAGTATGAACCTAAATGGGGACTTAGTTCAGGAGTATAAGCCTAAGTTGAGGTTTGGTTCAGGAGTATGAACCTAAATGGGGACTTTAGTTCAGGAGTATGAACCTAAGTTGAGGTTTGGTTCAGGAGTATGAACCTAAATGGGAACTTAGTTCAGGAGTATGAACCTAAGTTGAGGTTTGGTTCAGGAGTATGAACCTAAATGGGGACTTAGTTCAGGAGTATGAGCCTAAGTCGAGGTTTTGTACCTGAGGGAGACTATTTGAAGGTGTTCTCACTGGGGAAGATTCGAGCTTACAATAACTACCGGGATTTAGATATCTGAATCCAAGATGGTAGTGACTTGAGGCGTCTGAGTCAAGCTGGTGCGGACTTGAGGGTCTTTCCAGTTATTTGGGCAATTCTGTTGAAGTCATTGTCATTACGCTTCGATGGAGACCATCCTTGCTGCGAAGAGGCTTCAGGTCGTAACGGAAAACTGGTCTTTCATGTTTTAATTGATGCATTTGTTAGCAGAGAGGAAGATGCATATATTCATGATGACAGATGCATGCATAGAACCAAAATGATTATGAGAGTATCACTGCATATGTTCGCGAGATGATGCATTTACTTGCTTTTGGAGATGCCCTTAGCCTAAGCTTTTGGCAGGGAAATTATGATTTATGATCTTCAATCACTTAGGATTGTTCCTATTGATTCAAGTTTTGTGCATGCTACATGAGCCCTGGGGATGCATGGTGGTGAGAGGGTTTGTATGTATTTAGGTATGGTGGGGTGAACCCTCTCCCATGAGGTGGGGAAATGTATGAGTGATGGATGATATAGTGCAGTCTAGGCAAGTCAGGGATGCTCGCGGGAGTACAAATTGCAGCATATTGAGTTGTTGCTGGGGAGAATAAGGTGTGTCGTGCACCCGAGACGGCAAGCAGCAGAGAACGTGCAGAGAATGCCCTGGTTTTGAAGAGATGACTAGGCGAAGCCCCAGATCTTGATGAGGTGGCCATGGAGAAGCCCCAGTTGATGATGCAAAGCAAACCTGGAGGGAATCTGGTAAAGAGAGCCTGAGAGAATAGCTTAACAAAAAGCCCCAGCTTGGAGAGATTCAATGCATCCCTATTGCAGACAGGGTCATCTTGTGGCCATGGAGGCAGCCCATCATTTCAAACTTTAGTTAATCAGTCAATGGATAAGACTCAGAAATGTTTACGTGCAGGGGCACATCTTTCGAAAAGTGGGAATGAATCCAGATTTTGTGTATACACACTCGCTTTAGGTTTGACTCTTTTGAGAGAGTATAAGCATCACAAGGTGTGGAAAAGTGTATGGAAGCCCCTGCTGACAGAAAGACAGTGTTTGGCTTTATTTCCCGATGATGGAGAGAGAGAAGACTTGTCGAGACACTTGAAAATTTGTCTTATTCATGATGATCACAAGGCTGCTTAAAATCCTTTATTGATGTTCGGGTTATTCGAACACTAAATCTGATATGAACAAATATTTTCATTAATCACAAGGAGAAAACCAACTGATATCGAGAATCAAGCTCGGAAGGACGGAAAGTGTATAGGGACGATCCTTGATGAGACCGGATTTTTTTTTTCGAGATTTGTTTGTGATTTCGACCGGACCAGTTATGGTTGCCTACGTTCCCCTCCTTGGGAGGAGCTCAGGTCGCCGTAGTTCGGGTTTATCCCGATTGAAAAGAGAAATGGATACTGAAATTCGAGGATCTGAGGACCTTTGAGGATTTTGAGGATTTGGAGAATCGCAAAACATGTCCTCCTGGAGTGTCGATGAAAGACACGGATGCGAAGCCCCAGTGGGACATCCATGGCAAGTGTTTGCGGAGGAGAAACGAAATATGCTCACATGAAGTGCCAAATGAATGGATTGAATTTTGCACAATCTTAGATTGATGACTTTGAGCCAAGACGGATTAGATTCCAATTTAAGCAAGCAATAAAGCATTAATTTGATTTAGCTCTCGAAGATATTTGAATGAAATTACTATCCGGTAGGGACTGTAGCTGGGTTTCTGGGCTTCGATCGGCCATCGGGTGATTTGAAAAATTGTGACCTCTTAAGATGAGAAGTCGGCTAGGCCTTTTACTGACTGAGTCTCTAAAGATGAGAGGTTGGCTTGCAGGGATGTGTTTAGGAAATCTACGGAGAGAAAGATTGATTGCCTCTAAGAATGAGAGGTCAGATTTTGACTTTGGCCAAAGGCAAGGGTAATGGTAATGGGAATATCCTCTAAAAGCGATAGGATGGCTTGGGATTGATTAAGAAAATGGGAGTATCCTCTAAAATCGAGAGGATGGCTTGGGATTGATTAAGGTAATGGTGAGAGGAAGTCCAAGCTATCGAGAACTTTTGCGAACTTGCGAGAATTCGGGCTCCTTAATTTTTGATCATTGGAGAGCTTCTTGAGGAGTCGGGGACTTTTGCTAAATTGTGAGTATCGACAGTCCTTCTTCTTTTTTTTTTTAAAGCCTCCTGAGATGTTGAGGATTATCTTTGTCCTTCCTTCATGGCTTGAGATATTTTGTGCATCGCCGACTTTCGAAGCTAACTTCTTGGGCTTGCTTGGACTTCTCTTAGCATGGAGCAAAAATGATGGCTAAACTGGGTTTCAAAACACGCCGATCTTGAAATGAAAGGGTATTGTTTGGTGAGGGTGAGGTAAAGGTTTTCCCTACGGCTTCAACCGCAATTCCTACCGGATGACCTAAACGAAATTAAGTCTTCATTGCTTGCTTAAGCTTTAAATGAGAAAAGATCCATGCAAATTCATCGAGCAACGAAATGATGAGGATGATGAAAGGGATGTGAGCATATGAGATGCAAGATGGGGAGTTGGTAAGCCCCAATTTGAGAAGGATATCAATTGATTTTCTCACTCCAATTAATTTAAATATTAATCATTTCAAAGAATTAGTGGTTGAGCAGCAAAAGTGATCATCTAGGATAAAACCATTTCAATTTAGTGTAACGTGGGTGTGTAAATGATGTCTCGAGTCTAGCAAGAAAAGAAAAAAAAGACTTATATAAAAGTTAGACATTTAACTACTATGTCCAAAATGGACTAAAACGACAAATGTCCAGGAAGGACTTACGTGAAAGAGAAAAATACTAGACCCTACAAAGGTTGACTAAAAGACTATTCATTGGTACTTGAATTTTGGGCCTCAAAAGGGCTCAGTCATCTGCGTTGCAGTTTCGTGGAGGAAGGGACCTTAGGCTCATTAGAGTAAATGACATAGTAGTCAAATTCTCCTGAAGGTTCCCCAAGTATCCCCACACTGGTATCACCAACTTCGAATTTTTCTTTCAACTTTTGCTGGGAAGAGGCTTTCTTCTTTTTGGGAGGATGATCTTCGTTTATCCTCTCGAGGCAGTCGGAGCAGTCACAGATATCCCACCAAATGTGCTCAACAGTTGGGGGTGAATTCGGGGTTTCAGGCCGAGCTGTGCTAGGATGGTTCTGAGTTGAGCTAGATTGAGGAGATTTGCTGCTGGGCTTGCTTGGAAGCAAATGGTTGGATTCCGCCGAGTAACGAGAGGCATTAGAAGTCGGGGGAACAGGCAAGTATTTTTCCTTCAGGGAAGCCCCAGCAGAGTCGCCACTGTGATGTATCCGATTTTTTTGAAAATCAACGGAGTCGCCACGCCGTTTTTAGTTTAAGGGCCAAAACTTTGAAAAATGCCCAAAAATGAGAGAAGTGAGTTCGGAGGTCACGTTACATTCCGGGAAGAACGATTAGCACGTTCACCCGGAATGCCTCGTAAAATGAGTCTTCCAAACTTGAAACCATTTATATGTGTGTGTGTGTGTTAAAAGGGGATTTTCTGGAAATAAAAGTTTTGACTGGACTAGACTGAAAACAGTATGCTTCTGTGAGTGAAAAAGGACTGAAAATAGTATGCTTCTGTGAGTGAAAAAGGACTGAAAACAAAAATGTATGCCAGTGTCATTCTTGTCCGCGCGGATCAGGACGAGGCTCAATCCTGTCCGCGCGGATAAGGCAGTAGAGTTCATTTTTGGCAACTTTCCAGTCTGATTCTGTAATTTCCAGAAAGTCAACTGGATTTACAGAATCAGAACTGGAGTTGCAACAGAAATGTCAAATAAGAGAATTTTTGGATTTTACATCCATGCTAGTCCCCACTTTCCTTAGGCTTTGATTAGTGATCACTAAGCATGATTAGTAGTGATCTACTATATCAAGCCATCATGAGGGTACATTAGGACTTAGAAGCATTTCATTTGCTTGGGATGGGGAGATTTGACATAAAATAAAGATTAATGTATGAAAATGGAATTTAGGTTAAAGGTGTATCAACTTCATCTTTTTGTAACCTAGGAACCTTAGTGATCTTCATCCATGGAAATTGTTCCAAGGTGGAGATCTTAGGTTTTAATGGAGCGTTATCACAAGAAAATAAGATATTGACCATTAAGATTATCACCATGGAGATTAAACTCCAAGATGACCATACTTAGGTCAAATGGATGCAAGTGCTAGTAAAGAAAGAAGACATAAAGATTAACATGAACATAAAGATTTAGATCTTTGTGGAAGATCATCCATGGAGATGAACTCCATGGAGATCTCCCTAGATCCAAGGACTAAAGGGAGGGGGATCAACAATAAAGAAGTAGATAATGAAGATTTAACAAGTAGATAAGAAAGATCTAAAGAAATATAGCAAAATATCAAGATTTAATGAAGGTGATGCTTGAACAAGGATAAGTTTTGTGAAAAGAAGGAGGGTTTTACCAATGGTGACACCCTATCTTCTTGGATTAGAGTTTTGACTTGAGGAGTATCAAGATTTAGTGTTTGGATTTGTGTTTAGGGCTTGTGTTTGGATGAATGTTTAAAGACTGTTTTCTGGAGATTTTTCGAAAGAGTAACAGTGTGTATCTTGTTCCTGTCTAAACTGAGAGAGAAGGGTTGGATTTATAAGCTGGATTAGGGTTCAATGATGTCCGCACGGATGAGACTGAGTCTCATTCTTATCCGCACGGATTGGGATGTAGGCGTGCCTGATTTTGCAGAAAAGCAGTTTTGGCTGTTTGCAATTAATTAAAAGTTGGTCAATTTCTTGGAAATCGCTCTTTCCAGTGAGATCCAACCCTTTTTTGTTGTTCCTTTAAGGTCCTTCCTTTCTTAAATTGCCTTAGGAAGTGACCAAAATGCCCTTAAATGTTTATTTGACTTGGAAAACGTTAAATTGGGCTGAAGGAACATTGGCGGTTCAGATTGGGACACTTACAATATGCTGGGTTCTCAAGGTAGGAAATGGGCTCTTCATGTGGCTCGTCTAAAGTAGCTAACTTCGAGAGTAGGTCGGCCAACTCATTGTCTTCTCGACCGATCCTTTGAATTTCCCAAAATTCAAAGTCTTTTATCAATTCCTTCACCAGGTCGCAGTATTTGATCAAGATGGAGTTTAGCACCTCATACTCCCCTCTGACCTGATTGACTATTAACTGGGAGTCACAGTATGCCATGATCTTAGTCGCTCCAAAGCACTTGGCGTACTCGATGGCTGCAACCAAAGCTTCGTACTCTGCTTGGTTGTTGGAGGCATCAAACTTGAACCTCAATGACTCCTCATATACTGTCCTAGACTCTGGGTCGATCAGTACTATCCCAGCTCCACTGACGTTCCTTGTTGCCGACCCATCTGAGTAGACCTTCCAGCAATCGTCGGGTGGAGAAGTGACGAGCTGGGACTCTTGCTCCTTTCCCTTAGCTTTCTCCTTTTGAACTCGCACCTCGCTATCTTCCTTGGTGAACGTTAGCTCGACCAAGAAGTCTGCCAAGGCTTGGGCCTTCAACGCCTTTTGAGGTCGATACTCGATGTCGAATTCCGTGAGGGCAATTGACCAATTGAGCAAACGACCTGAACTCTCTGGCTTGTGTAGAATTTTTCTCAAGGGTGCATTTGTGAGCACCACAATAGGATGAGCTAAGAAATAAGCTCGCAGCTTCCTTGAAGCTACGACTAAGGCATATGCGACCTTCTCCGCATTGTAATACCTGCCCTCAACGTCTGACAGGGCCTTGCTAACATAGTATACGGGCTTTTGAAGCCCTTCCTCTTCTCGAACTAACACCGCTGCAACTGAATGATCACCCACAGACAAGTATACAAACAAAGTCTCTCCAGTAGTCGGGCTACTCAACAGGGGAGGAGCAGCGAGGTACTCCTTAAGCTGTTGGAACGACGAATGACATTCGGCCGTCCACTCAAAATTTTTTGTCCCCCTTAAAGATTTGAAGAAGGGGAGAGACCTTTCCGCCGACTTGGCTATGAAGCGACCTAGGGCTGCCACCCTTCCATTAAGTCGCTGCATCTCCTTTATACTTGTGGGCTCCTTCATGTCGACTAGAGCCTTGATCTTCTCTGGATTGGCTTCAATACCTCGCTGGGACACCATGAAGCCAAGAAATTTGCCTGCTGCTACTCCAAATACGCATTTGCTTGGGTTAAGTTTCATGTCGTTTGCTCGTAGATTGGCGAACGTTTCCTTTAGGTCGACCACGTGACGTCCGATCTTTGTTTTGATGACCATATCGTCGACGTAGGCCTCCATGTTTCGGCCAATCTGTGGAGCAAAGACTTTGTTCACCATGCGTTGGTAGGTCGCTCCTGCATTCTTTAACCCGAACGGCATCATGTTGTAGCAGTAGATGCCACCAGCAGCTTGAAATGCCATCTTCACTATGTCCTCATGCATCTTGATCTGATGATAGCCTGAATAGGAATCTAGAAAGCTGAGGGTGGAATGGCCAGCAATAGAGTCGACAAGCTTGTCAATTCTAGGGAGGGGATAGCTGTCTTTTGGGCAAGCAAGGTTGAGGTTGGCGAAGTCGACACACATTCTCCACTTGCCATTTGACTCCTTTACCATGACCACATTGGCTAACCAGGTTGTATGTGTAGCCTCCTTTATGATACCTGCACTCAAAATTTTTTGTACCTCGAGTTTAATGGCCTCCTCTTTATCGCGAGCAAAGCTTCTCAGCCTCTGAGGTTTGGGCTTTATGTTCGGATTGACTTCCAGCATATGAACAGCGACCTCTTCCTTAATCCCCTTCATATCCTCTACTCGCCATGCGAAGACATCATTGCTTTCCTTTAGTAGCTCGATGATCTCTGCTCTTTCTTCGGCTGATAGTTGCTTTCCAATCTGAATTTTTTGCTCAGGATAGGAAGGGTTTGTGATTACTGATTCTAGCTCGTCCACAGCCTCTAGCTCTGGACCATCTCTGAACTGCAGGGTCTCAATGATTATCTCTCTAACCCTCTGTCTTTCCTCGGACCCCAAGTGGGGAGCTTCCTCAGCGATCATGTCATCCAACTCATCTGCGATCTCACTGGTGGTGGCCCCCGAGTTATTGTCGACTTGGAGGCATAGCTCGCCTATGAGGACTTGGTCGACCATAACTGTATCTGGATCGACCGCTGTGACTTCAGAGTGACGTATCGACTCAGCCATGATTTCGTCATGTGAGCGATAGGTCGACTCTTCCACATTTGTGATAGTATATAGTCGAGTGGTTTTGGTGACCGACTGAGACAGCTTTAGGTATCCTTCCGCAGTTTCAACCTCTAACTCCCTCTTCTTTCTTTCTCGAAGGACATGATCAAGGTATGCTCGAGCTGTGCCTTGTACACAGCCGACTCCTGCTGGCGTGGGGAATTTAACTCGTTGATGGGGGATTGAGGCCACCATTCCAAGTGCGACCTGGCCAGGGATACCAAGAATAGCAGCATAATCACTGTTCACATCAATGACAATAAATTTTACCTTGGAAATGACCCTGTAAGGGTGTTGGCCTAGGTCGACGTCTAGCTCGATCTGTCCTTTGGCATCGACCCGGTGGTTGGTGAAGCCTTCCAATCTGCCATCATACCTTTCGAGCTGCTCATTTGAGAGACCCATTTCCTGGAATGTTTTATAGAACAGAATATCCTTGCAGGCCCCCGTGTCGACTAAGAGTCTGCTCGTCGTACATCCATCAATGAGTCCTGGGATGACGAGAACTTGCTCTCTAGCCGCCATATTAGTTGCTAGCTCGTTCGGATAAAAGCTAATCACCTCGTCCCTGACGTAGCTCCTTGGAGGCAGATGTGGGGCTTTATTGAGCTGGAAAATTTTATGCTTGATGGCTGTGTTGCTGGCTTGCTCAGTGATGACGCCCAAATTCATCCTAGGCTGCCTCGGCTCTGGATGTCCACCTAAAGGTCGCTCACCACCGCCTGCTTGAGGCCTTTTAACGTATGCGTCGAGCCGTCCCTGATCGACCATCCTCTGAATTATGCGCTTCAAACTCATACAATCCTCAGTAGTATGGCCAGTATCTTTGTGGTATTCACAATACTTGGTGTTATCCCTTCTGAACTTATTTGCTGGGTTCATTGGGGCTGGTGGGCCTAGCTCGACCATATTCATTATTTCAGTTTGACTCACCGTTAGGGGAGTGAAAGCCTCAGGCACCTTTTCAGTCGCCCTGGTTCTATTCTTGCCATTTTTATTGTTTCCCCCATTTTTGACTTAGTCCTTCTTATCTAAGTCAGCGACCTCAGCTTTTGGGCCTTTCCCATTTTTCTTCTCTTTTCTCTCCTCGGCCAATGCCACATTGTAGGCCTTCTCGAACAACTCTTGTCGAGTTATCACAGTTCGAACTGTCAGCTCGTAGTCCATATCTGTAGAAGTAATTCCACTCCTGAAACAATTGATCACCTCCCTGTCTGTGAGGTCCTCCTCAATCTTGTTGACCATTTCTTTAAACTTGGTATAGTAGCTCATCGAGCTTTCATTTTTCCCTTGCACCAAGTTGTTTAGATCGGTGATTGTCATCTTCCTAGCTCCAGCAGTCGAAAAGCGTTCCAAAAATTTTGTCCTCATATAAGACCAAGTTGAGATACAACCCGGTGCCAAGCCATTGAGCCAAGTGAGGGTTGCCCCAGTGATTGTGCTTGTAAGTGCTTTGCACATCATGTCGTCCTTGTGGGAGACAAAGCACATGGCAGCCTCCAAGTGTTGTATATGGCTTTTGGCGTTGGTCGCACCCGAGTATTTTTCTAGGACTGGCAACCTGAAACCTGGGAAAGGTCGATGGTCGAGCAACTCCTTGGCTAAGGGTCGAAGAGCAAAGTCCTTGTGCTCACCCTTTCCAGCGCCCTCCTTCTTATCAGCTTCCCATTGCTCGAATTTTTTCTTCCATAATAGCCACTCTCTAGCATCTGGCCTGACGTCGTCCCTAGCGTGGGAGACCTCATTTGACCTTTGTCTCTCTTCATGGTGATGCTCTCTCCCAGAGTTGGCTCTGTGTCTGTTGCTTCTAGGAGGAGTTATCTCTCTGCCCCTCCTATCCATGTGGAAAGGTGACCTTACTGACTGAATTGGCGACCTGTGCCTGTCATCTCTAAGTGGCGACCTGCGCCTATCCTCTCTGAGTGGCGACCTGCGCCTATCTTCTCTTATAGGCGACCTGCGCCCATTCCTTTCCCTGTGGGACTGTGACCTTTGTGTCCTTGCTGGCGATCCACGCAAACTTCGACTTGCCTCTAGCTGTCGTCTCAGATCTGACTGGGCTTCCTGCTCTCTATTCCTGTTGAGGCTGGCCCTCAGATCGTCACTTGGAACATGAATAGGGGACTGAGGCCGCTGCACTATCCTGTTCTCGACATTCTGTCCCACGATTTCATTCGGCCTAGCACTCCTAGCATGTTGTCTGTTTGAAACTTGAGAGGGAGCCACCCTTTCCGACCTTCTATCAGCCTGCTCTGCCTCCTCCATTGCTATTAGTTCGGCAAGAATTTGAGCTCGCTCCAACAACATTTCCTTCCTGCTTAGGGGATTGGATGAGGGACCTGCCATGTTTCCAGCATTCATTTGCCCTGTTTGACGCTTTGGAGGAGGTGGTGCTCCCTGTCCTTCCATAGGTCGCTTATCTCTCCTCCCATCCAACAATCCCATGCCATTAGCAACACTATTAGATCGAGTTGCCCTAGAGTGATGACGCGGTGGAGGAGGAGGAGGAGGCAAATTAGCAGTTCCAGCGTTGGTATTAGTGTTCATGTTGGTTTTGACATTTCCTCCATTGGATTCGTCCGAGGCGTCAGAAACATGTTCGTCTGCTGTCACCATTATCGTAGGTTGAGAAAACTTTCGAGGTCAAGTTATTCACGATTCCCGGCAATGGAACCAAACTGATGCCGCAGGAAATGTGCTTATCAATCTTCCTCCACGTGGCAGGACTGATCATCTGACTCCTTGACCTGAAACCAGAACCCACGACTAGCCGGATGTGTCTCCGGCTTAGACCCTCGGGCGTGAGAGTAAGTATATGTATTGGAGAGCAAAAATTGTATTGAACAAATATGATATTCAGATAACAAAATTGCAGTTACCTCAAAACCGTTGTAGTGGTAATGTATTTATAGTTGTTGGAGGGTGTATATTTGGTAGGGCTACATGAGCTCCGTTATTTAAGGGACAGTTACATGTCATGGGAACGTGTCCTGAATGGCTCCTGATTTGTAGGGAACCAGTTATGGAAAGAATAGAAGCACGTGCGCCTGTAACCGTTAGGTCGACGCTTGCTTGGCAGGTCGAGGTCGACACTTGGGGTTGGGTCGACCTGACTGACGGGTAGAGTTGGATCGTACCCAAAGTATGACTTGGATCATAAGGTCGGACTAAGTTAGGTCGGGACCTGATAGGTCGGACAATGAACTTAAGTCGACTGATCAATAAGGTGGGCCTTAGGCCATGTGATAATTGGGCCTAGCCCACTGAGAATGTGGTGGCAATAATTGCTTATGGACTGGACTTTACTTGCTTGGCCCAACTCGACACTTTTGGTATGTTCAAGACTAACGAGCTTTTATCAAAATGCGAAAACAAGACTAAGAGTAGTATAATAATGTAATATAAGTTCAGAATGGAGTGTCTACACACATTGCATTTTATAGTACAACATACAATATTTTATCTTGCTCTTAATAGATGTCACAATTTTTTATATGTTTCATAAGTAAGTGTTGTGTGTTTAAATATGAAAAATCTTCATACAATTTTATATAATATAGACAATATATAAATATGTACGTAAAACACATTTTTTTAAAAAATTATTTGCTTAGAAATGTTAGACTTTTATGTTAAATGTCTTTTTATTTATTTTTTGTTTTCAATAAATCCTATTTAGTAGGAATTACTAGATCATTAGGAGTGTATCAACTATATTTTTTGTGTTTGTTCTTTTAGAGATAAGGATTTCAGATTTTTCTGGACAGTTAGTTTATTTAGTGCTATTTATATTTGTTGTGCAATCGCAGCGGAAACAAGAACACAAAACTCAAGAACACACACAAGCAATCAATAGGGAAATCGAAAGAGAAGAAATCAATTTGGGGTTTTGAACTGTTTTTCTATTGATATGTGCTATGATCTCATCCTGTTTTACATAGGGTTTACACGCATGTATTTATACCAAAACCCTAGCCCAAAACTAAGACCTGAACCAATAGAAAAGCCCGTAACAAAACCCTCCCCGGCTGGCCTTGAGGCGCACGCCTCAAGGCAAACCAAGCGGCCGCCTGAAAACAACAAAAGCCACGCCTAACTCTCGGAGCTTGAGGCGCCCGCCAGACAAGCTACCAAGCGCCCGCCTCAAAGAAGAACAACAAGGCTCCATCTCCGGTCTTCCATGCGCACGCCACACTAAGAATGGGGCGCCCGCCTCAAGCCAAACAACCTAGCCAACATAAACGAGCCACATCCAACAATCTCCACCTTGGCGAGTGTTCACCCAAACCAACAGAAGATACAAGGAACCAGCTCGAACCTCCCCATCTCTAACAACTCGAGATGTGCAACAAATCCAAGCAATGCTTGAACTTGTCAGTAGTAACCGGCTTCGTCAACATATCCGCAGCATTCTCCGTAGTGTGAACCTTCTCTAGCACAACCTCACCCATATCAATCAACTCCCGAATCTTGTGAAACCGAACATCAATGTGTTTCGACCGTTGATGATAAATGTGATTCTTCGCTAGAAATATCGCGCTTTGACTGTCACAAAGCAACTTCACTCCACCTTGCTCAATGCCCAACTCCGTTGACCAAACCCCGAAGCCATAAGGCCTCCTTGCAGCCTTCAACCGCCGCCATATACTCCGCTTCCGTTGTAGACAAAGCAATGATAGATTGGATCATAGATCTCCAACATATGGGTCCACCACCAAGAGTAAACGCATAACCCGTAGAAGTCGACCTCCTCCGATCCAAGTCACCCGCATAATCCGAATCAACATACCCCACAACAGAAAGCTCCTCACTCTTACCTCCAAACATGATGCCATAATCCATAGTGCCCTTCAAATATCTGAGAATCCACTTAACTGCTTCCCAATGTTGTTTGCCCGGATTCGCCTTATACTTGCTAACCACACTAATGGCTTGCGCCAAATCTGGCCTCGTGCAAACCATAGCATACATGAGACATCCCACTGCGCTTGCATAGGGAACCTTTGACATCCTCTGAATTTCTTCGCCGAACTCGGGAATCTGAGGCAGATAAACTAAAATGATTCGCCAATGGTGTCTTCACAGGTTTTGCATCCCGCATATTGAACCTCTCCAACACCTTCTCCACATAGCCGGCTTGAGACAGCCACAATCTCCTAGATTTTTTGTCTCGGCATATCTCCATCCCAAGAATCTTCTTGGCTTCCCCCAAATCCTTCATGTCAAACTCTGTACTTAACAAGGCCTTCAACTAATTGACCTCGTTCTTACTCCTACCCGCGATAAGCATATCATCCACATACAGTAACAGAAAAATACAAGAACCATCATCAAGGCTCTTCACATAAACGCAGCAATCATACTCACAACGCTTGTAGCCAATACGTACCATGTAGGAGTCAAATCTCATATACCATCGCCTCGAGATCGCTTCAGCCCATAAAGTGACTTCTTCAATCTACAAACCAAACGCTCCTGCCCGGGCTCCGTGAACCCATGTGGTTGCTCCATGAAAATCTACTCATCCAACTCACCGTGTAGAAACGCAGTTTTCACATCCATCTGCTCCAACACCAAATCATAGTGCGCTACAAGACCCAACACAATCCGAATGGAAGTATGTCTCACAACAGGCGAAAAAATCTCATTATAATCCACCCCCTCTCGCTGTGAATACCCCTTTGCTACCAAACGAGCCTTGAACTTTTCCCCCTCTTTTTCTGATACTGCCTCCTTGCGCTTGAAGATCCACTTGCAACCAATAGCACGCTTCCCTTTAGGAAGCTCCACCAAATCCCATGTATCATTCTTGTACAGTGACTCCATCTCCTCCGCCATAGCAGTTACCCACTTGTCCTTTTCCGGACTGTTTATAGCCTCCTTAAAAGTACTCGGGTCTCCACTACTAAGAACAAGAACATACGAAGCCATGTCTTCCAACCCATATCTGACCGGTGGCTTGATTACCCTCTTAGGTCTCCCAACTGAAGTACTAGCCACTTGTTGTGTAGGTTCCTCTAACTCCGGAAGAGTGAGATCCGCATCAGTATTATCCTCACGTAGCTCCACCTCAATAACTTGCTTCTCGCCCTCCTTGCTTTCTGGCACCTTCTCCTTATCATCATGAGCACACTTCAACATAACCTTTTCATCAAAGACTACATACCTACTAATCACCACCTTGCTTGACTTGGGATCCCAAAGCTTGTATCCTTTCACACCTGTTTCATACCCGAGAAAGACACACTGTTTTGACTTTGGGTCAAGCTTCGACCGCTCTTCACCAGGAATATGCACATAGGATGGACACCTAAACACCGGATATCGGTGAAGTCTACCTCATTACCCGTCCATACCTCCTCCACAAACCTGTTATCCAAAGAGACTCTAGGTGATCTGTTAATCAAGAAACATGCCATACTCACTGCATCAGCCCAAAAATTCTTTGCCAACCCCGCATTGAATCGTAGACACCTAGCCCTTTCCGCAATCGTTCTGTTCATCCTCTCAGCCACACCATTTTGCTGTGGTGTCTTGCGAACCGTGTAGTGCCTCTTGATCCCATGCTCTCGACAGAACTTCTTGAACTCGCTATCTGTGTACTCTGTCCCATTATCACTCCTCAAACACTTGATTTTCCGCCCTGTTTGGTTTTCCACTTCAGCTTTCCACACCTTGTGTGAGCACCCCAACCCGGGACCTATCTCGTATCCCGAGCTTGAGAAGCCCAAACTAAGAAATCTCATTTTTCATTTTTCAAAAATCTTTTATTTTGCCTTTACAAGGAAACCAATTCTAAATTTTCCATAAACAAAATCAAATATAACACCTCCCCTTGGAGGGATTTAAACAAATACCTTAAGAACCATACTTCACTAATTACATTGAAAACCCTAATTAACATTGTTTAACAAAAGAGTTTTCATTACAACTTATGAAAGAGTAATAATTAAATATGACTCCCTACAACCCACACATATACCTATCCTGACAAATTCCAAAAGCAACAGCCCACAATCGTCTCCCCGGCCTCACTGGTTCGGGTCACCTGTCTCAGCACAATCTAAAGCAGTAAAAGGGAAGGGGTGAGAATAAATCTCAATGAGCTATTATGAATGCAGCAAGATGCCAAACAAGATGCAACACATAGCATGGTAGCACATAACACATTATGAAAGCGGTAAACACCTTACGTTACCTTATTTTACCTTTTTCCCGTCTGAACAATAAGTCGTACAACGTGGGAGTAAAACTCCACTCTTTGGTGAATTGCCTCCAGCACATTCACCTCTTATAGGACTCATACCCCAGAGATCCATATAAGAAAAGATACCTATAATAGTGTATCCAAAAATAATATCGCTACTGTAAAGCTTTAGGCTTAATACAGAAGCATTCCCCCTAATCTCCAATCGCAGCAGTATGTAAAGCCTTTTGGGTCAATACAGAAGCTTGCACGCCCACTCTGTGGCCACAGAGGGGTAAGGTCACAGGTATAATGAACCTTCAATCACTTATAGAACAAATCAATAATTGATTGAATTCCATTATACCCCCTGAATGTAAACACGTTCAAGCACATAATAGATACTTGAAATAAATCCACAACAAGGGATAATCATATAACAACATGGTAATATATACTCATGCTCATCAATTTCATAGTGCCACAACCATTTAATACACTATGCATAGTATCATCAATAATTATGAATGATAACAAATAAATTCACAGATTGAATAACCGAGCAACCACATAATAAGCATATCCACACATTGGGATATCATCACAACTTGTCAAATAATCCATACTTAGGATATTAAGGTAACCATATAATCAATAATTCCACAACTTGGAATAACCATGCCACAAAGTGATACATACCCATTACCAATTAGTTCAATAGTGAACCTATAGCTTCTATACTATTGCAACTACTCACCAAAGATATGGAGTAAGTAAGGCCACTAGGTATCATAAACAATTCCTACATTTTCATTATACAACCTCGAATAACCTTAATAAAAGTTCAAGATCTATTTCCCAAGTTGGAACTATTTTGGTGAAGTACTAATCAAACTTAACAATTGTTTCCCGGACAATGATCCATATTACAAGGTCCCGATATAGATTCAAGTTAAGTTATTAAGTTGTAGTCGCAATGCTTAAGTAGCCCAAGTTCTACTTTAATCTAAGTTGAGAAGGTTTGATTAATATCCGAAAGTGATTAGGTTCCATTAATTTATAGTGGTTAGGATTCTCAAACCATCCTACAAGATCATTATACAATAAGACAAGGCCTCTATGAAGGTTCAAGCTCAATTTACTAAGTGGGAGTCACAATCTATAAGGGACCAAACAAGGTTGCTACACAAATTCGGTTTAGATTCAAAATTCGGTTTCTCGGGGTCTTGGGCGACCGCCCATACCTCTTGGGCGACCGCCAAGAGGGTTTTTCAAGCAATGTGGTTTCGACACACGGGCGGCCGCTCATGCCCTTTTGGGCGACCGCTCAAGTGCCTGGCCAGAAATTCCTAAGTTCCCTTTTTTGTCTCTTTCCATTTTTTTTTTCTTTCCTTTACCATACTTCTTATACTCATGAACACCAAGGATTTTCTAATTCAACAAGGTTATAATAAAATCATATAAACCCAAAATAAGTGATTCTAAATTATTTATCATTATAACCTTCACCCATTTCAATTCCTCTAGGTTATCTTCCAAGATCACAAACTTCATTCTATTCCATTTACTACCCATTCAACTCCTATAAAATTCCCAAAGCATGAACCCAACATCAAAGAACAAGGAGAACATTAAGGAGAGTATGAACAAGTAAGAGAAGGGAAATCATAACAACTCACCTTAGCTAGAACAAGATGAAACGAAGCCTTTCTAGGCTTGATCAATTCCTTGAGATGAACCACTCACAAAAGGACACTTGGATTTGGAAATGGTTGAGGAATGAACTTGGTATGAACTCTTGGAATGGGAGGCTTTCACCAAGCTTCCATGGAAAGTGAAGAGAAAAGAAAGAAGTAAGAGAAATGAGGAAGGAGGTGAAAATGATGAGAAAAGGAGGAGGGAGGTCGGATGGTTGAGGGAGTATGGGAAGGGGTATGGGTTTTGTTGACAAATGAGGAGGATGGGGAGTAATTTAGGGAAAGGGTCCCCACACACAACTATCCTACCTAGGCTTTCACCAAAAGCCACTTTCATTTAAATTTTCCCCAATGTATTTAAATTAAAATTTTCCTACTCAAATATTTATTCTTCATACTTAATTCCACCTTCCCTATTTTATTCATGTTTTTATTATTATATTTCTTTTTGAACATAAATTTATTTTCCTATCATTTATCCTAATATAAGAATTCGAGTATATAAAAATGGACACATAATATTAACAATAATATTAAAAGCACACAATATGATATTTAAATTAGTGCCTAGGGTTAGGGTCGTTACATTCACTCCTCCTTAAAGAAAATTCGTCCCGAATTTTAAACTTGATTACCTTAATGATCACTAACAAAGGCTACTTCTCCAAGCATTTCAAATTACAACCTTCAAATATTTTCCTAAATGTCATGATTCTTATATACCTTCTCACAATCCAAACACTCTAGAATTAAATCCCGGAGTCGAAATCCTAATAACTCTCAACGTTTTTCCTACCTAATTCAAATCTCGCTAAGCATCCTTAATTGAAGAATTCCATACGTACGAAGGATCACAAGTAAATTTTCTCATACCAATCTTTAGACAATACCCATTCAATGCTAAACTAAACTGCTATTATACTAAACTCCCTTAAGATTAATAGAACCTCTCCGGTTGAAAGGAAACCCAACACACAATCTATTCTTCAAAAATCTAGATAATCTTCTCATCTTGAGACTGTCCTCTCATCCTATTAACTTCTGAATCACCGTTAAACTTCCCTTAAAGTCTCCACATTCTATGGGTCTAACTTGACTATTTGCAACAATATCTCGCCTTACGACTCAAAGGATACACTTAGCGACACATAAAACTTTCGGCTAATCGCATTCGAAATCACAATAACTTTTACGGATAATATAAAATGACGCGACTAAAATCTTTTAATAGATCCAACCATCGCTTAGGCTTGTAGATCTCTCCCCCTCGAATAATTAAATTCTCCAAACTCATAGGGTCGGTCACAAATCCCAAAAAGGAAACTTCAAGAAAATAGGATTCTTACTTAGATAACGCAACACAATTGTAGTCACTCTTACGTAAGGAATAAGAAAATTTCCGCTCTATCTAAGTTAACTTCTTCAAAGCATACGTTATCACTTTCACATTTCTCTTAATATCACAATCAAATCTTCCTTTAATACGCACTTATAATTCACAAAATTCTCACATTCATTAGGTAAGGTAAGGATAGGATCTATAGTTACTTTATTCTCCATTTCTACCAATATGACCCATTCTTATTACATCTTACACCATTGGTATCCTTCCGAGTTATCTAAACCAACGGTTTTATAATTCTATAGAATTCCTTAACAATTCCTTTAGTAGCACTTTGCCAACCTCAAAGATTACGGACACAATCCTCGTAAGATCCATAGTAACTTCCAAGCTTAAACTATAGAATCCCAAATTTTGGAAACTTCTCGAGTCAACTCACACTAGCTAAACTTTGCATACAAGGACTTCTCACCAAAGATTATTAACCCTATCCTCCAATGACTTTCATGATCCTCTCGGAACTTTAATTAACAAAGAGAACCCCAATTCTAATTACCATAAAGCCATCAAAATAAGGCTTAAAAATTCTGCTTATCATACTTAGAATCAACACATGCGATACCTTGATGGAAATACAATTACCATCTACTCACAACTAGCACGAAAATTTTCCGGAAAGACTTCTTATGCAAGTCTAACACCAACCAAATACCTTTTTCACTTTTTAACCAACATTTTTCCGCTTAAACACATATATAACAAGTATACCATATAAAGGTTTATCTATATCAAATACCAATATAATCAAATTGGGTATAGAAAAGAAGACTCATTTCTTATGATAGTCTACCAATGCATAATAACTACTTAACCCTCCAGGTCAAGTATATCTCATTTTTACAAATTGGTAATCATACCAAATCAACTGGCAATACATGCTCGGCCATGACCACATCACTATCGTGGTAAATCAAGGGAGGTTCGAGGTATCCTCTCATAAGAGCGTAATCCTCTAACAATAAAACAATATCTCAAACAATGTATGTCACACATAAGCAAAATGTGATGCCAAACATAAATGATATGCAACAGATCTATAAAATATGACCCCTACTACCGAGACAGGAGTATACCTCTAGTAACCTCTGAGGAAGCTATCTCTCCTAGGTTCGAAACATGTACTCGAACATAGACCTTCTCTTTCGGTTCTCCTTCGCTATCTCTTTTGGTACCACCTCTTTGTCGTCCACCCGCCGACCGTCGCTTGAAACTTCGTCCCCGAAGAAACTTTTGGACAATTCCTCCTAAAGTGTCCCATTTCTCCACACTTAATACACTTACCTTGTTTACTCCAACAATGATCTTCTAGATGCCCAATCTTCTTGCAAAATTTACAATTCATCCCATACCGTTTGGATTTTGGCCTAGATGAAGAAGCTACAACAAACTCTCCTCTCACACTTCCTGAAGTTAAGGTCCTTGGCTATCCTCTAATGATTTTGGATCCTTGTCCTATATACTTTGGCTTGTTTCCAATTCCCCTTCCGGATCTTCCACTATTTTCCTCAATGTCCTTTTCGATCTTATATGCCCTATCTATGATCGTCGATAATCGATGAAACTATCAATCCATAATTTCTTCCTAAACTCACTCCTCAAACCTCGTTACAAACTTCTGAACCCTTTTCACTTCATGCGATACCAAATGAGGGCAACACTTAGCTAATTCCTCAAACCGGACCGAATACTGATTCACCGTCATGTTCCCTTGTTTTAGTCTTAAGAATTCAAGCTCCTTCTTATCCCTTGTAACCATGGAAATGAAATAGTCCTCGAACCGTTGAGTGAAATTATCCCAAGTGCAGGACGTATGATCCCGCTCCCAACTTTCCTTCACAATCCGCCACCACCGATCGCCTAGACCATCAAGTTTGAAAACGACATACCTAACTTTCTCTTTGTTGGGACTTTCTATAACCTCAAAAATCCTATTCATTTCTGCTAACCATTTTTCTGCCTTTAACGGATTCGGATCTCCGTAAAAGCTCGGTGGGTTCATCTTCATAAATCTTTCTAATCCATCACTTTGGTATCCCTCAGGTTGATTCGGAACTGATCCTCTAGTCTCCATATTATGTACAAACATCCTGAACAATTTCATCATCTCTTCATCCTGATTTCCACCTATACCCATATCTCCTTCATTTTCTAGAACCTTTCGCCGATCATCATTGCTTCCGGCCATTAGAACGAACTCCTGCATTGAACACTCGACGTTAATTACCACACATTCCCACTTAGTCTAGACATCTACCCTTGACCTCTAAACTAAGCTCTGATATCAACTGTGAGCACCCCAACCCGGGACCTATCTCGTATCCCGAGCTTGAGAAGCCCAAACTAAGAAATCTCATTTTTCATTTTTCAAAAATCTTTTATTTTGCCTTTACAAGGAAACCAATTCTAAATTTTCCATAAACAAAATCAAATATAACACCTCCCCTTGGAGGGATTTAAACAAATACCTTAAGAACCATACTTCACTAATTACATTGAAAACCCTAATTAACATTGTTTAACAAAAGAGTTTTCATTACAACTTATGAAAGAGTAATAATTAAATATGACTCCCTACAACCCACACATATACCTATCCTGACAAATCCCAAAAGCAACAGCCCACAATCGTCTCCCCGGCCTCACTGGTTCGGGTCACCTGTCTCAGCACAATCTAAAGCAGTAAAAGGGAAGGGGTGAGAATAAATCTCAATGAGCTATTATGAATGCAGCAAGATGCCAAACAAGATGCAACACATAGCATGGTAGCACATAACACATTATGAAAGCGGTAAACACCTTATGTTACCTTATTTTACCTTTTTCCCGTCTGAACAATAAGTCGTACAACGTGGGAGTAAAACTCCACTCTTTGGTGAATTGCCTCCAGCACATTCACCTCTTATAGGACTCATACCCCAGAGATCCATATAAGAAAAGATACCTATAATAGTGTATCCAAAAATAATATCGCTACTGTAAAGCTTTAGGCTTAATACAGAAGCATTCCCCCTAATCTCCAATCGCAGCAGTATGTAAAGCCTTTTGGGTCAATACAGAAGCTTGCACGCCCACTATGTGGCCACAGAGGGGTAAGGTCACAGGTATAATGAACATTCAATCACTTATAGAACAAATCAATAATTGATTGAATTCCATTATATCCCCTGAATGTAAACACGTTCAAGCACATAATAGATACTTGAAATAAATCCACAACAAGGGATAATCATATAACAACATGGTAATATATACTCATGCTCATCAATTTCATAGTGCCACAACCATTTAATACACTATGCATAGTATCATCAATAATTATGAATGATAACAAATAAATTCACCATTGAATAACCGAGCAACCACATAATAAACTTGTCAAATATCCACATTGGGATATCATCACAACTTGTCAAATAATCCATACTTAGGATATTAAGGTAACCATATAATCAATAATTCCACAACTTGGAATAACCATGCCACAAAGTGATACATACCCATTACCAATTAGTTCAATAGTGAACCTATAGCTTCTATACTATTGCAACTACTCACCAAAGATATGGAGTAAGTAAGGCCACTAGGTATCATAAACAATTCCTACATTTTCATTATACAACCTCGAATAACCTTAATAAAAGTTCAAGATCTATTTCCCAAGTTGGAACTATTTTGGTGAAGTACTAATCAAACTTAACAATTGTTTCCCGGACAATGATCCATATTACAAGGTCCCGATATAGATTCAAGTTAAGTTATTAAGTTGTAGTCACAATGCTTAAGTAGCCCAAGTTCTACTTTAATCTAAGTTGAGAAGGTTTGATTAATATCCGAAAGTGATTAGGTTCCATTAATTTATAGTGGTTAGGATTCTCAAACCATCCTACAAGATCATTATACAATAAGACAAGGCCTCTATGAAGGTTCAAGCTCAATTTACTAAGTGGGAGTCACAATCTATAAGGGACCAAACAAGGTTGCTACACAAATTCTGGTTTAGATTCAAAATTCAGTTTCCTGGGGTCTTGGGCGACCGCACATACCTCTTGGGCGACCGCCCAAGAGGGTTTTTCAAGCAATGTGGTTTCTGGACACATGGGCGGCCGCTCATGCCCTTTTGGGCGACCGCCCAAGTGCCTGGCCAGAAATTCCTAAGTTCCCTTTTTTGTCTCTTTCCATTTTTTTTTCTTTCCTTTACCATACTTCTTATACTCATGAACACCAAGGATTTTCTAATTCAACAAGGTTATAATAAAATCATATAAACCCAAAATAAGTGATTCTAAATTATTTATCATTATAACCTTCACCCATTTCAATTCCTCTAGGTTATCTTCCAAGATCACAAACTTCATTCTATTCCATTTACTACCCATTCAACTCCTATAAAATTCCCAAAGCATGAACCCAACATCAAAGAACAAGGAGAACATTAAGGAGAGTATGAACAAGTAAGAGAAGGGAAATCATAACAACTCACCTTAGCTAGAACAAGATGAAATGAAGCTTTTCTAGGCTTGATCAATTCCTTGAGATGAACCACTCACAAAAGGACACTTGGATTTGGAAATGGTTGAGGAATGAACTTGGTATGAACTCTTGGAATGGGAGGCTTTCACCAAGCTTTCATGGAAAGTGAAGAGAAAAGAAAGAAGTAAGAGAAATGAGGAAGGAGGTGAAAATGATGAGAAAAGGAGGAGGGAGGTCGGATGGTTGAGGGAGTATGGGAAGGGGTAAAGGAAAGGGTCCCCCCCCACACAACTATCCTACCTAGGCTTTCACCAAAAGCCACTTTCATTTAAATTTTCCCCAATGTATTTAAATTAAAATTCTCCTACTCAAATATTTATTCTTCATACTTAATTCCACCTTCCCTATTTTATTCATGTTTTTATTATTATATTTCTTTTTGAACATAAATTTATTTTCCTATCATTTATCCTAATATAAGAATTCGAGTATATAAAAATGGACACATAATATTAACAATAATATTAAAAGCACACAATATGATATTTAAATTAGTGCCTAGGGTTAGGGTCGTTACACCTTGAACTTCTCAAAAGTCTCTGACTTGTGCCTCATGAAGTAAACCCAAACTTTCTTCGAAAAATCATCAATGAAAGTCACTAAGTAATAATGTCCTCCTCTAGACTCTGTTCTGACCGGCCCCCACACATCTGAATGAATGTAATCGAGAATGCCCTTTGTTGTATGCTTACCCGTCTTGAACTGCACCTTATTCTGCTTTCCAAGAACACAATACTTGCAAAACTCAAGTTTACAAGTCTTCACACCCTTCAACAACTTACGTTTATGAAGTTCCCGCATTCCCCTTTCACCCATGTGACCAAGCCTCATATGCCATAGAAGGGCATCAGTATCGACCTCCGACTCAACAGATGTGACTCCACCTACAACCGTGCTCCCGAGCAACCTGTAAATGTTCTTGGAGCCCTTCTCACCCTTCATCACTACCATAGCACCCTTAACAACTTTCAGTACTCCACCTTGATCCTTATAGTTCATACCATTAGCATCCAAGGTACCCAATGAAATAAGATTTTTATAGACCTCCTGAACATGTCTAACATCACATAACGTTCTAACTACACCATCATACATCTTAATTCTTATAGTTCCTATGCCAGCAATTTTACATGTAGCACCATTACCCATAGTAACTATACCGATTAACCGACTCGTAGGTATCGAACCAATCACGATTCGCGGTCACATGAAACGAACATGCCGAATCCGTAATCCAAACATCCGTCGGGTGCTCCACACCGATGAAGTCGTGAGCATATCTCCATCCACATCCTCCGAGCAATCTTCAACCACATTGACTGACTTTGAAGATCCTTCCTTGCCTTTACCATTCCCCTTCTCCGGACAATTCTGCCTCTTATGCCCCTTCTGCCCACACTTAAAACAATTCCCCTTGTACTTCTTCTTTGACTGAGAACGAGAATTCTGCCTCTGCGAGTTATCCCGAAACTGAGATCTCCCACATTCCTGATTTTCCTTCACAAATAACCCCTCACCCGCAGGTTCATCAACAGACTTCTTCCGTTTATGAAACGCTATAAGAGCATCTGTGACCGGTTGCAATTCCAAAGTCTCCTTCCCCCACGTCAACGTAGTAATAAGGTTTTCGTATGTTGAAGAATTGGGCAACGAATTCAACAGCATCAAAGCCTTGTCCTCATCCTCGAACTTCACCTCCACCCTAACCAAATCGTTGAGGATTTGATTAAACGTGTGTATATGAGATTCTAGGTCAGAACCCTCTACCATCTTAAGCCCATACAGCCGTTGCTTAAGATGCAATTTGTTCGAAACTGATTTCGACAAATATCTAGCCTCCAAAATCTCCCAAACCTTTGTTGGTGATTCCTCATCGATCACGTGATACACCACCTCATCCCAAGACACTGCCGTATAGACGATACAGCCCGCTCTTGCAATTCCTTCCATGGACCTTCTTCGATATCATCAGGTTTATCCGGATATCGAAGAACCTTTCCCAAACATGCTTGAATCAAGAAATCCTTCACCCTCCGTTGCCACAACGCAAAGTTTCCATGACCATCAAACTTTTGAACGTCGGACTTCACGGTGATAAAATTCCCCCCAGACATCGCAACCAGGCTCTGATACCAGTTGTTGTGCAATCGCAGCGGAAGCAAGAACACAAAACTCAAGAACACACACAAGCAATCAATAGGGAAATCGAAAGAGAAGAAATCAATTTGGGGTTTTGAACTGTTTTTCTATTGATATGTGCTATGATCTCATCCTGTTTTTACATAGGGTTTACACGCATGTATTTATACCAAAAACCTAGCCCAAAACTAAGACCTGAACCAATAGAAAAGCCCGTAACAAAACCCTCCCCGGCTGGCCTTGAGGCGCACGCCTCAAGGCAAACCAAGCGGCCGCCTGAAAACAACAAAAGCCACGCCTAACTCTCGGAGCTTGAGGCGCCCGCCAGACAAGCTACCAAGCGCCCGCCTCAAAGAAGAACAACAAGGCTCCATCTTCGGTCTTCCATGCGCACGCCACACTAAGAATGGGGCGCCCGCCTCAAGCCAAAGGACCTAGCCAACATAAACGAGCCACATCCAACAATATTCCAAATTATCAATGGAAATAACATTCAGTTCCAATATCTCTTTTGAATTGTATACAAAGTAGATTATCAATTGGAATTCGAGCTATATCTAGGGCCTAATTATCAAAGAAGCTGCAGTCTTTGTTTTTGTTGAAGCATGATCAAATGGCGTCTGAGAGCAACAACTTTGTGCAACCAGCTATCCCACGCGTTGATAATCACTATGACCATTGGAGCATGTTGATGGAGAACATTATGGGGTCTAAGGAGTATTGGGACATTGTGGAGAAAGGTGTCCAGGAACCAGCAGAAGGAATAACCTTAATTGATTAGAAATCAAAGTTGTAAAAAGATCAAAACCTGTAGAACTTGGAGGCAAAGAATTACAAATTCCAGTAAGTATATCGTGCCATCATAAAAGTCATCCTTAAGAAGGATATGGCTAAAGATATTTGGGACTTAATGAAGAAGAAGTATCAAGGCTCAATAAAGGTGAAAATTGGACAACTTCAACCTCTTCGGAAAGAGTTTGAGATTCTTCAAATGAAGGAAGGGAAGTCAGTTGATGATTACTTTTCAATAATACTAACAATCGTAAATAAGGCGTATTCATGGCGAGAAGATGGGAGATGTTGCAGTTATTGAGAAAATCTTGCGTTCAAGGATGGCCAAATTGGACTATATAGTGTGTTCCATTGTAGAATTGAATGATATAGATAGTTTTTTAATTGAAGAGTTGCAAAGCTCGTTGTTGGTACATGAACATAGGATACAAAGTCATGATGTGGAGTATCAGGCCATGCAAATCACCACTTACGGAGAGGTATCTCTAGGGAGAGGAAGAGGACATGATGGTGTTCCAGGAAAAGTAAGAGAACGCATCTGGTATACAATCAAGGAGTACAATTTAACAAAGCAAGTGTGGGGTACTAGCAATGTCACAATCTTGGCCATTAATGGTGTGAATGTCCTAACTTAGAAAAGGAAACGAAAGTGAACGCTGCTGAAACTGAAGAAGAGATGCTTCTGATGGCGTACATTGATTAAAAGGGATCTTAATTTTGTGATACATGGTACCTAGACTCTGGTTGCAGCAATCACATGAGAAGTAACAAGTCCTTGTTCTCTGAATTGGATGAAACATTCAAAGAAAATGTAAAACTTGGAAATAATACCAGGATCTCTGTAATGGGAAAATTTAACGTTAAGCTTCATATGAATGATATTATGAATATTTTTAATGGTGTATTCTATGTTTCAAAATTTAAGAGTAATCTGATTAGTGTGGGTCAGTTACAAGAAAATGGTTATGTTATTCTCATTCAAAAGAATAGTTTCAATATTCATCATCCAGAAAAAGGATTGATCGCAGAAGCATATATGACAACATATCAAATGTTTCCTTTGCAAATTCATGTCCATAGTTGTGATCAGACGTGCTTCTCTTACACAATATGGTTGTGACACCTTAGATATGGACACTTGAATTTAAATGGTTTGAAGACTCTGCAGTAAAAAGGAATGGTGAAGGGACTTCTTGAAGTTTAGTCTCCTTCAAATTTGTGTGAAGATTGTATCATGGAAAAGCATCACTATGATTCATTTCCTCTTCAAAGAAAATGGAGAGCCATGTAAATAAATCAACTAATTCATTACGACATATGTGTACCGATTAACCCAAAATCAAACAGTGAGAAAGTGTACTTCATTTCCTTTACTGATGATTATAGTCGAAAGTCTTGGGTTTATTTTTTGGAAGAAAATTTTGAAGCTATCGTTATTTTCCAAAGATTTAAGGCTAGAGTTGAGAAAAAAACTGGCAATCCTATTAAGATTTTTTGCGCGGATCGTGGGGGTGAATACACCTCTAATGAATTTACTAATGAACGGAATAATATATGATGGGCCGAGCCCAGTATTGTACTACGAGCCAAGGGGCCCAACGGGCCCACCAAAGGCCCAACTGTGAAAGACCAGATCAAGATCAGGGTAAGGGCCCGTCTTCCAATGGATGGCCGTCGTCATCACTGAGCGACCAAGCCCATCTAAACGACGGGCCAATATTCCTTTTGGCAAAGGTTTACATCTTAGTTCGTCGATAAACCAAGAAGAGGCCGTCGCCAATGAGCCACAGCCAACCTAACGACGAGCCTTACAGCCGCGCCAAGCTTGTCTCTTACAACAGTGAGCGTCGTCATTGAACGACCAACTCTTAATGCCTCACGCTCGTCGAGTCATCTCTCGAAGAGACGACCTAAGGCGACGTACAGTTCCGGGGCGTCTCTTCTATTAAGCTTCTTCAGTAAGCTTGATTACTTAGATAATTTGGGATAATGTCAGACCTACCACAGTGCTTTGTTACACGTGCAATCATGCAAACAGTAATAACTCCAAAAAGCGTACAGGTTGACTTTCCCTTATAAGGCAAACTGCTTATCAGTGTCAGGTGTTGCAGTGTCCTTGCATAGACGGACCAATCCCAACGTGACACGTGTATGCCTGGGAGATGGAGCTGATCCAACGGTTGGTGACCACCCAATCCAACGGCTCTGGTGAAAACCCTAATATCACTACTCCCACTATAAATAAGAGAATAACAACATGGACACAGGTAATTCTTTATTGCATAATTACGTACCCACACACACTCCATATTTTTACCACCATATTTCGAGTCCATAATCTTACTCTCACACCGGAGGGGCTTGCCGGAAGACCCCCGGCGCAGTTTCACTGTTATTTCTTGTGGTGTGCAGATCACAAGCTAGCTCATTCATTCGCTGGACCCAAAGAACTGAGCCCACCACGCTTTCCTGCGCAATCAGATTGGTTCCATTGCCGGGAAAGTTGTTAGTGATCTTCAGCAAAAGAAATACAGTCAGAGAAGCCCGGAAAAATGATGTCAGATGGTCACACGGCCAGCAAGTCTACCGGAGATGAGGGCGTACCTCCACCTCAACAAGAAAACCCTAGACCACCCTCTCCACCTAGGAACCCTAATCTAAGGGTTACCAGGTCACAAGGGGTGGTTGATGGTACAGGTCTTCAAGCGACCAGAAGAAGAGAAAAAGGAGAGGCTCGGTAGCGCCAGAGGAGACCTCCACTAGAAAGGAGGCCTGAAACAACTGTACGGTATGCGGGAGGTCCATCTAACCCTCAACTCGACAGAGCGGCTTTCCTTGTCGAGAGAGCCAATGCCCTTCAAGAATTCCTGCAAATCCAGAACGAGCTCATCCAGATGGCCGCTCCCCAAGCCCCGCAGGCGTCTCACCAAACTGTCTCGTCGGTAAGAAGAAGAAGGAACCAGAGGGAGAATAACGGTCGTCGTGAAAGAACCGCTACTGAAAATGAGCGCGTCGTACCACAACTTGATCTAAGGGAACATCTCAACGAAAGGTAAAGCCAAGGAGCCCCATCTCAACAACGACGGGCTGAAGAGACGGAGCCTCGTAGAGTATTGGCCGTCGAAAATTTTGAAGCAAATCAAAACCAAGCAATCCAAGGTCGTCGAGCTCCCCCTTCGCTGAGAAACGAACGAGCTCAAAGTCATAGGGAAAGAACACGAACTCCGCCCCTTCATGAACGAGAGGCATCCAGATCGTACAGACCATCTCAGTCGATGAGCTACGGAGGGGAGAGGTCCATCTCACGACGACTCGCTCCCCTAGAGAGGCAACGATCCAATATCGATGCCCGGGGGCCTCGTCAAGATAGGGTCACCCCAGCTGGCCCAGCAGGAGAAGTTGATATGAGGGAGTTCCTAAGGCTGAAACGTCAGGTAGAGGAGTTGACGAACAAAAGAAACAAGATGGATAGCGACGACTCAGAGGATGATGGCGGCACTATGAATCCCTTGGCACCTTGGATGTTAGAAACGGGACCCCCAGAGCCAGGCTTTAAACTTCCCGACCTTAAGCAATACGACGGCTCTACCAGCGCCATCGACCACATACAACACCTTGAGGCACGGATGTACGTAGTGGCGAGAGCTTCAGGCCACGACAACATCATGTGTAAGGCCCTTACGAGCACACTGATCGATGCTGCTTTAAGATGGTTCAGAAGCCTACCCAAGGGAAGTATCGAGTCGTGGAAACAAATGCGGAAAAAGTTTTTGGGAAGGTTTGCAACGGCGGGAGAACGTCGTAAAACAGTCAACGATCTCAGTAACATTTCACAAGGAGCTAGTGAAAGCACTATGAGTTATTTCAAAAGATTTAAGAAATTGGTTGACCAGATTGATGAGGACCTGACTGACAAGGAGATCATAAATTGTTTCAGACACGGCGTTGTTTCCTCTACTCTGGACTACGAGCTACAAGTCCACCCAGCCAAGTCCCGAAAAGACCTTTATGCCAAAGCATACGCTGTCGCCGAGGCTGAGGAAAGGAAGCTGCAACGGGAGGGAAAGGCTGTCGACGAGGTGGAAACGGCAAAATCTAAGAAAGACAAGGCTGGAGAAAAGGGGAAGAACAAACAGGTAAAGGCCGAAAAGGTCCCAGAGTCGTACACTCCACTGACCGTGTCTAGAGCAGAAATTTTGAGCAACTTGGATTTTGGGCCGGCGCCAAAGATGAACCCCAACGGGAAGGGGAAGAAAAACATGAACAAGTATTGTGAATACCACGGAGACAAGGGACATGACACCGAGGAGTGTTTCAGTTTGAAGAAAATCATCCAGAGATGGATCGACGATGGTCGTCTCCAGGAGTACATAAGGAAGGACCGTCAGGCAGCCAACACTCGAGCTGCCAATGAAGGCCCTCCAGAGAGGCAGCCAAGGATGGTCTTAGTTATTTCTGAAGAGACGAGCAAGAATCAAATCAAAAGCGCCATCTACCATCTCAAGAAAGCCCCTCATGTCCCTCACAAGTCGGAGGTTCCAAACGACGTAATAAGCGTTTTTCCCTACGAGTTAGCAAACTAACCCATTCGCTCGTCACCGTATTAACCGGTCATTCCTGCCACATTGACAACCGCAGTCAAGGAGAATTTTGATTGATACTGGAGCGGCCAAAGACATTCTGTTTTACAACGTCTACCAAAGGATGGGTCTACCCGACAGTTGCCTAAGTCCCTACTTAGGTCGTCTGGAGGGATTCACCAACCATAGGGTCGACGCAAAGGGCCAGATTGACCTCCCAGTTGACATCGGAGAACATCCTTTGAGAACCATCAAAACAGTGACTTTTATTGTGATCGACGTCGTCAGTGACTACCATGCAATTCTTGGCCAACCTGGTCAAGCCGCTTTGGGGATCGTCGCCTCAGTTCCCCATCAACGAGTCAAATTTCCTTCCCGTGATGGAGTGGGATGTGTGTTGGGTACGGCCCCAGAATTCCTAGAGCACGTGCTGAAGGCAAAGCGAACCATTGAAATCGACGACCCAGATCACATCGTGAAGCTCTCTAAATCTGTCAAACAAACGACGACCTCGTACGCCGGAATCTCGACAATCAAGTGTATAGACGACCCCGAGGTCTTTGTGGAGGTATTCATGGACGACCAAGCCGCAAAGCCACAACTTTTGGTCGCCCAAGAATCGGGGGCCGAGCTGGATAAATTGATTGACGACGAGGTACCAGATCTGACACCTGAAGCAAGAAGGAAAATTAAAGAGATCGTCATTGAATCCATGGACTTTAGGGACGACGCCCCGAGATGAAGCCACCCGACGAGCTAATTGAACCGGTCATTAACCCCGACTATCCAGAGCGTAAAAATCAAACTGGGGTCTCAGTTATGCACTGAGGAGAGGGAAGAGATAATCTCCCTACTCAAAAAGAACCTCGATGTTTTTGCCTGGAAAGTGGAAGATATGAAGAGAATTAGAGAGGACGTGGCAGTTCATAGGCTTGGAGTGAACCCTACTGTGAAGTTCAAAGAACAAAGGTGCCGAGTTTTTTCAACTGAAAAAGAGATTGCTATAAAGCAAGAGATTGAGAAGTTGCTGAGGGCTGGAATTATTGTGAACGCTGGGTTCACGACTTGGTTGGCTAACGTGGTTCTTGTGAAAAAACCAAATGGGAAGTGGAGACTCTGCGTAGATTTCACCGATCTAAACCTGGCATGCCCCAAGGATAGTTACCCCTTGCCTAGAATCGACAAGCTCGTCGACTCTGTGGCCGGACATACGACCTTGAGCTTTCTCGACGCTTACTCTGGCTATCACCAAATAAAGATGGCCGAAGAGGATATTCCGAAGACGGCCTTTCAGGCTGCAGGGGGAACTTACTGTTACACAAAGATGCCCTTTGGGCTCAAGAATGCCGGGGCCACGTACCAAATGATGATCAATAAAGTTTTCAAAGATCAGATCGGCGACAACCAGGAGGCATACGTGGACGACATGGTTGTCAAGTCCAAGAAGAGGAGGCACGTCGACGACCTCCAGCAGACTTTCACCAATCTACGAGCTAATGATATGGTCCTCAACCCAGCTAAGTGCGTCTTCGGAGTTGCTGCAGGAAAACTTCTGGGGTTTATGCTCTCACTACGAGGCATCGAAGCCAATCCCGAAAAAATCAAGGCTTTGATTGACATGGAAGAGCCTACGAGCATCAAGGAGTTGCAACGCCTGAATGGACGAGTAGCGGCCTTAGGTCGTTTCATTGCCAAGTCTGCCGAAAGGTCGCTTCCCTTTTTCAAGGCTCTCCGAGGTGCTAAGGATTTCAAATGGACAGAAGAGTGTTCTCAGTCATTTAAACAGCTGAAAGAGTATCTTGGCTCCCCACCCCTCCTCTAGAGCCCCGTCATAGGAGAAGATCTCTACGTCTATCTCTCGGCAAGTGACAAGGCCGTCGCCGCCGTGTTGGTTAGGGAGGAGGATGGAACACAGAGGCCAGTTTACTATGTTAGTAAAGCTTTGACGGATGTAGAAGCCCGCTATTTCAACGCGGAGAAGATCGCTTACGCTCTCGTCATCACAGCACGAAAGCTACGAGCATACTTCTCTGCTCATCCCATCGTAGTTTACACCGACGCCCCACTGCGCAAGATATTGCATCGCCCTGAGAGCTCCGGTCGTCTACTCAATTGGAGCATCGAGCTGACAGAATTTGATATTCGTTATGTGGCAAGAAAGGCTTTGCAAACACAGGCCCTGGCTGACTTCCTAGTTGAAACGTCGTTCACTACTGACAACGATCAAGGGCCGCAGAAGAAAGTGAGCAAGGGAAAGGAAGTCAACGACCAGCCAGCGGAGTTAGTTTTGCCTATGGGATGTTGGAAGATCTATTCAGACGGGTCGGCAACAAGAAATCTGAGTGGGGCAGGGATCGTTCTTGTCGAACCAGAAAGCGGAAGAGTCTTTGAAGAAGTGTTAAGATTCAAGTTCCAAGCATCTAACAATCAAGCTGAGTACGAAGCACTTATAGCAGCCATCAAATATGCCAAGTGTTTTGGAGCCAACAAAATTGCAGCTTTTTGTGACTCCCAATTGATCGTGAACCAGGTCCGCGGTGACTACCAGGTCGTCGACTCAACCCTTCAGAAATACCGTACTTTGGTCGGCGAGTTGATTCAGGGATTGGAATTTTGGGCAATCCAGAGAATTGCTCGTGAGAACAACGAACACGCCGACTTACTCTCCAAGTTGGCAACAGATCAACTCCCGGAAGACGAGCATGGACACCACTTGGCCTATCTCGATCAACCAGCTTATGAACGAGTAAAGATTATGTGCGTTGGAGACGGTCCGAGGTGTTGGATCGACGAGCTCAAAGCATTTATCGAAAAAGATGAGTTACCATCCGATGAGGTTTCAGCACGACAAATTAAGAGAAAAGCGGCCAGGTTCACGGTCGTAGAAGGAGAGCTATACAGACGGTCCATCACCAGACCGTTGTTAAAATGCGTCCACCCTGACAAGGTCGTACAACTACTCTTCGAGGTGCATCAAGGAGAGTGCGGAGGTCACCCTGGGGCTCGCACTTAGGCTGATAAATTAATTACCATGGGGTACTACTGGCCCCACCTCCGTGAAGACGCAAAACAGTTTGTGAGAAAATGTGATACCTGCCAGCGTTTCGCCGACCTTCCCAAACTCCCTACGACCGAGCAAACCCCTGTCATGGCTGCTTGGCCATTTGATATGTGGGGCGTTGATCTAATTGGGCCTTTTCCACAGGCCAAGGGAGGAGTTAAATACGTGATTGTGGCGGTTGACTATTTCTCAAAATGGGTGGAGGCCAAGGCCTTAAACAAGATTACTGAAAATAATGCCCTAAGCTTCATCCATGATTCAATATGGTGTCGCTTCGGAATCCCAAGGGTAATTGTTTCAGACAACGGCCTGCAGTTCTCAAGGAAGTTTGAACAAGAGTTGAACAGAATGGGCGTCAAACACTCTAAGTCGTCTGTTGCCTATCCCCAAGGCAACGGGCAAGCTGAAGCGGCAAACAAGCTCGTCTTGTCTGCCTTGTGTAAAAATCTTGAGGGACGCAGCACAAGATAGTTGGACGAACTGCCTTCGGCTCTCTGGGCAGTCCGCACAACCACCCGGGGGCCTACAGGGGAAACCCTATTTGCTCTGGCTTATGGCTCTGAGGCCATGGCTCCGGCCGAGCTTCAGCTTCCAACAGACCGAGTTGCTCTCTACGATGTAGAAAAGAATATCCATAATCGACAGGTCGACCTGGACCTTGTCGACGAGCGAAGATTAGACGCCCAGCTAAGGATGGAAAATTACAAAAAGAAAACCAAGGCTTACCACGACAAGAAGGTGAAGAAAAGGTTCTTTAAAGTCGGCGATCATGTTCTGAGAAAGATCGAAGCGACGGGACTCAAAGCCCGTCAAAACAAACTCTCTCCCAACTGGGAAGGACCATACATCGTCACCAGTATGGTCAGAGAAGGAACCTACCGCCTAGCTAAGCCAAACGGTGAACATCTTAAGCATCCATGGCATGCCAACCACCTTATGAAGTACTACTTTTGAGACCGTCGTCATCAACAACATCCAGCGCCCTCAGGGCACCCTATCTGTGGTTCTTAGTTAAAACTTTTGTTGCCATTTTGTGAAAATTCTGGAAGTCTGTATTTTTGAAAGTTGTAAGGGATAATCTATAAATCCCAGAAGTCTTATAAAGTGAGAGTTGTCAATGTACGATCGTTGAACAGATTATCAATGGAAACCCATCACTTCTTTGAAACTCGTCCATTACAAACTCAAGCTTAGAACGGTTGAGGCCTGGCTTCGACCCTCACAACTACTTTGATCAAGTATAAAGATCAGTCAAAGCAAAAGACTTTGACACTTACACTCACTTTAGCCAAGTATAAAGGTTAGACGAAGCCAGACTTCGTCGAACGCTATAACGGAATATGACGACTCGTCCATGGAATCTTGCCTACGAGCAAAAACCTACGGACCTTCGTACTATTCCTACGAGCCTTTGAGAAGTTGAGAAAATACAAGGGCGAACAAGCGTCGGCCAGATTAGGACGACCTAAGTTCTGGTCGTCACTAGCGACGACCATTCACACTTGTCCTCAAACTTACTCACCAAAATAAAGTTATCACATGCCATCTACGTTAACAACAGATTAGCAAACAGAAAGCAAAGGCATTGGATAAACTTACATAAAACAAGCAAACATTGTACGTATGACCCCCTCTAAACGACGAGGAAACAGGTCGATTACCTTACAAAAAATTCAAATTGTTTTAGGACAATGTTTGGAACCACAACCAAATCAAATTGAAACATTGTTTTAAGACAACCAAATCAAATTGGAACATTGTTTGGGACATTACAAAACATCTAAAATAAATCAATCACTGGGGGTCAACACTGGAATTTGACGGGACTTCATCGGGATCGGGGCCGTCTTCAACAAAATGAGCATAATAGGCGTCGAAGTTCTTTGGGACGACGGCAGGAATAGGCCACTCTTCCTTCCCGGCCTTTGCGTCATCTTCCCTAATAATATGGAGGTCATTGTCAGTATAAGGAACGAGGGGATGAACCGGACGAGCTTCGTCGTCGTGTGCTCCTTCAGTGCAAAGGTCGGCCAACTGTCGAACAGAGAGAAGGTCTTTCGTCGTAGGATCCAACAAGAGCCGCCTAGCCATGTGCTTAGCCCCATCCTTGAAAAATCCACTGGCATGCTTGGTAATTAGCTGGAGGCATTCAGCACTCTTCTTGAATTCATCCACAGCATCAAGTCCAGCTTTGGTCAAGGCAGCTTCGTGGGTCGTCTTCATTCCTTCAATCTGGGAAAGAGCGGAGTCAAAGCTGGCCGTCGTCTTCTGGAGCTTGTTTTCACAAGCGCGAAGACCGTCCTGAAACACTTTTGAGTCGGCTTCAGCTTTGGCCTTCCCTTCCTTTAAAGCTTCAACCTACTTCAAAAGGTCATTCTTATCACCCATCAAGAGCTCGTAGGCAGTGGTGAGCTCACCCACGTTGGTCTCCGCCTCCTTCAGCTTCTGTTCCGCCGTCCCTTTGTCACCGACAGCCTTTATCAGTTGCTCGTTGGCCCGCAGCTCGGCGTCAAGACAATCTCTATAATCAGCAGTCATTGCGTCCATCATCGACGACATCTGCCACAACAAAACAGTTAACCTAAGTGTGAAAAGACGGGAAGAAACACAAATTTAAATTGAAATACCTTAGTCTGAATCAGCCCAAGACGGGCATGGAAAGTCTCAGGAGAAAGTTTGGCATCCCTCATCTGACGGGTCAGCTCGACGTCCCGGCCGCGCCTGGTCAGGGCCGTCCCCAACAACAGTGGATTGCCATTCCTTAGCAGGTAGGGGATCCCAGCTATTGGGGAGGCTTTAGCAATCAAGGCCGCCATCTCTTTGGCCTTCGCCTTAGACAAGACCGTTGAGGACGAGCCAGGAGCATCGGCTCTTGGAGTGGAGGGATCCGACGAGCTGGGAGGATTGTCGTTATTCTTCTTATTCTTGCTCCTTCTCCCCTCAGAGCCGGCGGGATGATCTTTTCTCTTTCTGGAGCCTTGGACGCCGGCGTCACCCATTTAAGGGTTTGAATCTGTACTCCCCACCGTCTCGTCGACAACGATCAGTTGAGCTCCCGAAGCTTCGACACTTGCATCAGTTTCAACCCCAACAGCTCTCTCCGGCGCGTCAACAATGGCTTGACGACCTCCAGTATTGAGCCCCCCAGCGACGGGCTCTCTCTCAATCAGGGGAATGGCTCCCTCAGGATCTTTTGGAAGTTCATCATCCCTCGTCGCCTGTTTCTCCTGACGATCAACGATGGCACGGGTGACAGCCCTCTCCTTCTTCTTGGTCCCCCTATCACTAGCTCGGATGGCTCCGTCCATTATTCTTTTTTCAATTCTGTCTACGTCGGACTGAGTAAGAGCTGCAAAAAGACAAAGTAAACAAGGGTTAGTTTTATTCACGACGAGACGAGAGACAAGTATAAGAATTGAGAAAAGGTTTCAAGAACCCAACCCCCATTCATCTCTAAGTTTTCACAACACTCCTCGGGACGGCTAACGCGCGACGCCGCGCAAGTCACACAATTTTCTTTAAAAGAAAGCTCATTATGGATGACCCAGACAGGATAGCGGACATCCAGACTTATCTTCACCAAAGGTTCAGGCCCCATCGCCGGCTTAGACATCATGCCGGTCCTGATATATCTCCATTGGGAGGCCTCTATGTCTTTATACGAGACCCATCCAAGATCCAGTAAATCATCAATCTTTTTCTTCACTCCTCCTACCACCTGAGCTTGGAAGATGTACTTATTAGCGACGACCTTGTTACCCGCTGGATGAGGAAACTGCCATCCCACTCGGCTTTCCACCCAAATTAAATGGTTCTCCCAACCATACACCTTGTTGGGGATATCCAAGAAAAAGTTCCTTGTGTTTTTGATCGAAGACACGCTCACAATAGACTTCCCTTTATCTTTGGAAGTACTCCTGGCCACCCGGTAGTATTGACGGAACACTTTGTTACATGGCTCGTAGCCAAGAAATCTACAAACGACGGCGAAGCTAGATAAGATTCTGATAGTGTTGGCACTGACCTCCATGGGCACACAGGCTGAGTCCTTCAAGAATTCATTGATAAAGGGGTCTAGAGGCAACCTCAATCCAAATTCAAATTGTTTGTAGAAAAAGGCCACATTCTCCTTGCTAGCTAAAAGGGACTGACGACGGGGCTCGTACTCCGATAAGCTGAGATGCTCCAACTTATAGGTCGAAGCTTGGACTCTGTACGACCCTCGCAGAGCATCGATCATTTGCTTCCCAACATCCGGCTTCCTGAGCTCGATCTTGGGTATAGCCCAATTCCCTCCTGCCCCACCTCCAAATTCACTATCAGTTGATCCAACTCGTACAAATGTGTTATAGGCTTTAGCTGCCTGGTTGCCCCTTGCACTTGTGCTCGGCTCGTTTGCTTCTGGGGCCGGATGGCTAGGACACCCGTCGTGATCCATGTCTACAAAACAATGAGAAAGAAAGGGGGAATCAGTCCTAACTTCCACAGACAACGACCTACCTAGGGGCGACCTAGATTCCCCTAAAATCAAATCCCTAAGTGAATCACGACGGGACAAATAGTAGTGGGTCTTGATGTGGTTGGGCAGATCGTTCATCGACCTAAAAGGGGTTATCATTGGATCTCCATCCTCAAAATCACCTAGAACCTCACCTTCTGGGAACCCCAAAGGCTCGTCTTCAAAGTTGAACTTAACCAAGATCGAAGAACATTCAGGCAATGGAATCTCTCTCCAAACCCCCTTAGCACATTTATAAACTCTTTGATTTATCCCAAAACCAAACTTAACACCTCTCTCAAAACTGATTGTTCTGGGCCCCATTCCACTAATTTCTAAAACCCAATAAAAAACCCAGAAAAACGAAGAATAAATGAAGAAATTACCTGGTAAAGGGGTGGGAGATATGCTTTCCGATGAATTTTCCGGTGGGAGATCAAAGAAATCTCTTATCCAAGCTCCCAGGTGCCTTACAAACGGGGTTGCCAGAGCAATTACGGCTGCCGGAGACGGTGGTTCTTTCTCGCCGGAGTTCTTTCAGTGGGTTGCCGGAAATCGCCTCTTGCTGCTTTGCTCTCACTGATCAAAGGTGTGGAAATTTCGAAATGTAGGAGGGAGGAGGTTTTTATATGTAAAGAATATGGAGGGTCTGTGTTTGGGAACCCAAACGGCGGAATGATGAGGGGCATTAAATACCCTCTGCAACTTCCGAGGAGAATGTCCCCTCAAAGGACACGTGTCAACTGAGAGAGAAATCCCAACCATCCACGTCATCATAATTCAAAATTCAAACCGACGGTTGTACGGCCAGTCTTGGAGGGAAAACGACAACTCCTGGCCCGTCAAGACGACCATGAGTTGGGGGCCACTGAACGGAATAATATGTGATGGGCCGAGCCCAGATCAAGATCAGGGTAAGGGCCCGTCTTACAACGGATGGCCGTCGTCGTCACTGAGCGACCAAGCCCATCTAAACGACGGGCCAATATTCCTTTTGGCAAAGGTTTACATCTTAGTTCGTCGATAAACCAAGAAGAGGCCGTCGCCAATGAGCCACAGCCCACCTAACGATGAGCCTTACAGCCGCGCCAAGCTTGTCTCTTATAACAGTGAGCGTCGTCATTGAACGACCAACTCTTAATGCCTCACACTCGTCGAGTCATCTCTCAAAGAGACGACCTAAGGCGACGTACAGTTCCGGGTCGTCTCTTCTATTAAGCTTCTTCAGTAAGCTTGATTACTTAGCTAATTTGGGATAATGTCAGACCTACCACAGTGCTTTGTTACACATGCAATCATGCAAACAGTAATAACTCCAAAAAGTGTACAGGTTGACTTTCCCTTATAAGGCAAACTGCTTATCAGTGTCAGGTGTTGCAGTGTCCTTGCATAGACGGACCAATCCCAACGTGACACGTGTATGCCTAGGAGATGGAGCTGATCCAACGGTTGGTGACCACCCAATCCAACGGCTCTGGTGAAAACCCTAATATCACTACTCCCACTATAAATAAGAGAATAACAACATGGACACAGGTAATGCTTTATTGCATATTTACGTACCCACACACACTCCATATTTTTACCACCATATTTCCAGTCCATAATCTTACTCTCACGCCGGAGGGGCTTGCCGGAAGACCCCCAGCGCAGTTTCACTGTTATTTCTTGTGGTGTGCAGATCACAAGCTAGCTCATTCATTCGCTGGACCCAAAGAACTGAGCCCACCACGCTTTCCTGCGCGATCAACTAACTTGTGTGAAGTTAATGGTATTTGTAGACAACTTACTGCAGCATATACACCACAATAAAAATGGTGTAAAGGAGAGGAAGAATTGTACTGTTACAAATGTGGTACGAAGCATACTGAGAAGACATATCATTCCAAAGACTTTCGGGTTAAAAGTTGTCAATTGGAGTGTACATGCCTCAAATAGAAGCCCTACACTTGTTGTGCGAAACGTGACACCAGAAGAAGCTTGGAGTGGACATTAACCACTAGTTGATGACTTCAAAATATTTGGTTGGTTTGCCTATGCACACGTACCAGATCGGAAGAGAAACAAGCTTGATCATAAAAGTGTAAAATGTGTGTTTCTAGGTGTTAGTGAAGAATCAAAGGCATATCGAATGTATAATCCAGGGAATGAAAAGATAATTATCAGTCGTGATGTTGTATTTGATGAAGCTCGCAGCTGGGACTGGAGCATAATAAAAAAACAACATTCATTTAGAGCATGTGGGTACTGACAATCAAATTGCAGATATTCTCACCAAAGCTCTAGATTCCAAGAGATTCATGTACTTAAGAGGAGAAATGGGTATGCTTGAACTTGTATAAATTTTACATATTTAGTCCAACTAATATTGTGTGTTTTGAGTTCATGATTTAAGTATAAGTCAACGAATGGCCCATTCCATTCAACACGGTCCGCACCGAGTCTATCATAAGAACGGTCGACTGCAGCTTTCCTTTTAGCATGCATATGCCTCTTAACCAGCTCAAGTGGACCGCATGTATCTAAATGGAACGCATGAGTCTAATATATCATTTCTAGGCTTTATAGAAGCCTTTATATACGGTCAATTGATTGGATCTAAAAGGCCTGCTCAACCGTATACATGAAGACATCAGGTAAGTTTTCTAACTTTTTATTGATGTTTGGAACTTGTCCTTTTTAGGACAAGATAATTGTGTGATGATGTGTCGCCATTTCGCGGGAAAAAATTCGATTTTTCGCGTTTCTTTGAAAAAACCAAATAAAACCCGGGAAAAAGAACGGAGTCGCCACGCCATTTTTGTTTTAAGGGCCAAAACTTTGAAAAAAGCCCGAGATCAGAAATTTGGGTTCGGAGGTCATGTTACACGCCGGGAAGGACGTTAGTGTGCACCCGGAATGCCTCGTAAAACGATTCTTCCAAGCTGAAAATCATTTATGTATGTGTGAGTGTGTGTGTGTTTTGGCCAAAATAATTTGAAACTCAGAAAAGTAAAAATTGGGATATCTTTTTAAGACTTTAAAATGATCCCATGATTTTTTGGAAGATTTTTGGATTGAGATTTGGTACTCGAAAGACCTTTTGAAGTTGAGAGCCACTTCTGCCAGAATGAAAAAGGCAGTGGACCTTTGATTTTGAAATGGATGCAAGGGTCTTAAAACCTCATAATCTGGATAAACTCAGAGAATGAAAGTTGTTCCAGACACCTTAAATAAGATTTTTCCGAAGGAATTTTCCATTTTGGAGAAGATTTGAGGGGTCAAAACCTTCTGGAAACCTCAGATATGAGATCTGTATTTCCAGAAGCTGATGAACTAGCCTCTGAAAGAAAATTTGAAAAGAGGAGTTTTACTCACCCAAAAAATAAAGTAAAAATATGTCTGGAAATCTCTGGATGTTGGCTACAAAAAGTGTTTTGTAGTCAACACCAAATTCCACATTTATCTGTGTCCAAAAAATTAGACCATGGACTGAGGTCTGAGAAAATTGCTACTGGACAGCAACTTCTCAAGAAAGAAAATATGATTTTAAGGGGGGTTTTGCATCCATGCTTGTCCCCATTTCCCTAGGTTTTGGTTAGTGATCACTTGACATTTTAGTGGTGAATCAACTATACCAAACCATCCTTGGGGTACATTAGGACTAAGCACTTCATTTGCTTGGGAAGGGGAATTTTATCCTTTGAAAATGAGATTTGATGCTTGAAAATGGTTTTTAGGGTTTTGAAAATGCATTTGCAAGAAAACAAGAACACATTAAAGAGAATGTTGATCCTTGTAGAAGATCATCCATGGAGATGGACGTCCATGGTGATCTTCTTGGATCTTAAGACAAGAAGAAGAATGAACTACATTTTGTAGTTTGAAGATGCATGCATGGATGAGAGATTTAGGGTAAGAAGAGGGAGGTTATACCTATCTTCCTTGTATTTTGAGGCTTTGGATTGAATATATGAGTGTTTGAGGCTTGAATGTGTTTAGGGTTTGAATTTGAGAGTGAGTGTGAGTTGGGAAAGATTCAAGAGAAAATGGTGACAATTCAAGTGAATTCTCACTGTTTTCTCTCTATATTTCGCCGTATGGTTCAAAGTGTAAATTGTGTTGTGGCTCCTTATTTTTGTGACTGGAGGGCTCAATTTATAGCCCTCCTGAAATGACAAACTCATCCGCGCGGACAAGGTTGGTAGCGTGCACTGTTCATTAAATGCAGCTCCAGGCTTTGGACAGGAAGAATAATCTTTTGAAAATTCAAATTAACCAGCCAGTTTATGTTCCAGCCACTTCTATTTTTGGTTTTCTTCCTTTGTTTTTGCTTTTTAAGATTCTTTTTGAGGTTTAACCTTAAATAACAATGCCCACTTTGCCCTTGCTTTGTTAGAAAAGTTAGGATTGTTAGGAAATGTTAGGAATGTTAAAACTTTCGTTAATTTTCTAACGAAAATTCTAACAAGCTCAAATTGGAGCACTTACAAATTGCACAAGGGTACTTTTGCAATTATTTTTCCCTCGTTTTTCATAAATTCAAATTATTTATTAGGAGAATATTTTTATCTTAAATGGCACATTCTCCAACACTTGTCAACCGTCATTGGTTGTCAAGGTGAAGACAAAAGAACTATTCCTTACACAGATGACATTACTGTGTACTATCCCACTTCCTTAACTTCTCCCTCCACTACTCCACTTCTTCACTTCCCACAATCACCTGCACAACCCTCCTCTATTGTACATGCTCCTTGTGTTCTTCTCACTCTCTCTACTTTCTTTCACTGAATTTTCGAGTATAAAATGGCTCCATCAAAGAAACACTCAACAAAGAAAATATCTGAGAAATCAAGCACTGATTCCTCCTTATCGAAATTCGTAGTAATGGTATGAAACTTCTATCTAAGCTTCGAATTCAAATTTTGAATACTCATTCATTTTTCTTCGTGAAAAAGGGGAAACCCATTTGCTTGAAACCCTATGTTTAATGTTGTGTGCTATGAAATTCTTCAATATTCTTGCTCGGATTATCATTCTATAACTCGTAATGACACTGATTTCATGTTTACTTGGTCTCTTGATGCCTTAATAGATGTTTTTTCTTAGAAAAGGTTTCAAGTTTTTTTTCCGAAAGTTCATAACTGATTTCTTTACTCAGTATTATTCATTTCTGGAAAACTGCTCTTGATGTTCTTACTATTCTTCATATGTTCATCATATGTTCATCCAAGTTCTTCAAAATTTCTTTATAATTTGAGTTTTGATTTATATTAAACATGTTTATGCTTTTTGATACAAAAATATGCCCACATTAACATGTTTTTATGTTTTGGCTCTAACTCTCTATATGTATATCTACGGTCGACCGCAAATTTTTTATCAACCGTACGGTCGACCGCACATGACTCTGTCAATAGTTGCTAAGTGTTTTGATCCTTTTAAACTTAGTACTTACAACACTTGTACTTCTCTTACTCATATTTATATTTTGTTTTCAGAATACAAGTCATTTCATCCATGGATGGGTGATAGATAGAAAGGATTTGGCCCAGGATGCTTTGGGCCGTGTCATGCTGAAAACTTTCAAAGAGAGTGGAGTCCTTCCATTTTTCAACATGAAGCAAACTTTTCATATCCCAGCTCTATTGTATCAATTCTTCCACTATGCAAGGGAGGTGAAAGTGAAGGATAACAAAGGAAGAACAATCAAGCTTCTCAGAACAAAAATTCAAGGAATGCCTCTTGACATCGATTATGTGGACATAGCTACAGTCCTTGGCCTCCCAATCATCAAGACAGACCCTATGAAGCTTGACCAAGAAGATCTGGATAATCTAGCCAAATCCTTGATAGGGAGCAAGTCAGTGACAACTACGCCAAGAAAGAACTTTGATGAACTGATGTACCACATTGGTCATCTAGTTGGTCACTACTTCTTCTGCAAGACATGCAACCAGGCCAATTTCAATAACGATCAATGGACGATTTCAGTTGCCATCTTCCAAGGGACAAGGCTACATTGGTCCAAGATTATCTATCAGAGGCTACTTGCAAGCATCTTTGAGTACTAAAAGAATGAAGCTGATGGACACAAAAAGTACATAACCTATACCATGCTTATCTCCCTACTTTTTACCCAAACCATGGAAATAAGAAAGATTGTGGACAGACACAGAGAACTGCATGAGGAGATTCCCAAGTCAAAAATCTTCACCAGGAAGACTATACAAATTTTTAGGAACAAGTTTGATGATGAGCTATATCATCAGTTTTGGGAGAATGACCCCATTGAGAAGTATGTTCCTCCCAAGAACCAAAAGAAAACTGAGAAGGCTATAATTGAAGAGGAAGAAGAAGAGGCTGATAAAGTTGAGAAGGAAGACCATAGGGAACTGGCTGGGAAAGACAAGGGCAAAGCTGTTGCTGAGGAGATACCAATGAAGAAGACCAAGTTTATTGATTCACCAAGGAAACCTAGTAGAATCAAATTCAAAGAGCACACTCTATCCAAATCTTCATCATACACCAGCTCGACCGCACCTGCACGGTCGACCGTACCTATCAAGCCTATCAAGCTTTCGAATCTAAGTGCTCTAGCCTCCAAAATTTCCAAGTCTACCAAGCCCTCTAATCACTCCAAACCTCAACCATCCAATCCAAAATCCCCCATTCTTTAGAAGCAAACATTTCAAGCTGATGAGCAAGAGAAACTTATTTTTGATCATCTCTTTGGTGCTCCAGCTCAGGAGGAGAAGAGGAAACAATATGATGATCCAAGCCCTCCAAAGAAGAAGGCAAAGTTGTTAAATGTCTCATTGTTGAAGATATGGGTCTAGGAGATAGTAAAGAAGAATTTTTTGAAAATTTGGTTGACTCTGTCCCTCAAACACCTCTTGTTGAGCCTATAAAAAGAAAGTTCAAATCAACTGTCCAGATGATGATGCCAATGCATGGCTAGATGAACCGTTTGCTGAGCCTAGGGATAAGGTTGAAAATGAAGTGGTTGATAATGTTAATGTTGAAAAAGAATAAGAAGTCAATGTTGGTGGCCAAGAAGGCCTTGTTGAAAATGATGTTGAGATTCCTAAGTCTGGCTTCAACCGTTCAGCTAACCGCACTGAGCGATGTGATTGCCAACTCCTCCAAATATCCAACTCCTCACCAAAGCTCAAACACTTCCCCCAAGCCAGATCAATCAACAACCCTCAACCAAATCCTCACTTCAATGGAAACTCTCACCTCCATACAGCTTGACACTCAGAGCCAATTGGCCCAACTTATAGCAAACCAAGCTGCTCTGCTGCCTCACACTAGAGCCTCCAAGCCCAGGTGAACTCCCTGCCCTCCCTAGTGATTGATACCATTAAGGGGGAGAGTATCCTGATAATAAAGGCAGTTAAAGACATTCTCTCATGACAGAATGGTACAAGCTAAACCTTAGCTGCTACCACACCCATTGATCCTCCTCCTCATCTTACTCTTGAAAACTCTATCTCCCAAGAGTTTTTAAAGGAAATAATGAGGGTGATGACCCAAACACTTCAACACAATCTGTCCTTAGAATGAAGAATGCAGGAGATGAAATGTCTAGAGTTATGGGCTTAGACAAGGCTGAGGTAATTGAGAAAATCAAGAAGATTGAAGATGTTGCAGACATGTCCATCAAGGGAGCCCTAACTGCCATTGGGGAAAGATTCAGAAGTGTCAAGGAGAAGATGATCATACATACTTCAAGGATTGACTATTAGATAACAAGGGTTGAAGAGCTCACCAATTTATCAACAGATGCCTTTCAAAGCATTGAGAACAGCTTAGATGTGGTCAAAACTGCCACAAATGGTGAAGCTACTGAACTTAGAAGAGTGCTGGAAGCAGTAGGTGAAGAGTGTTGGAAGAAATTGGTTCTGAGGCTTCTGCTTTTCATATGCCAGAAGATCTTCCTCCAGCCCCTGCTCCTCAACCCGACCCCGTGGTCAACAAATATATCAACATCAGAGATCGTGATAGCCTCCTCCTCCTCCCCGTCATTGAAGATTGATGAAGTTTTATGAAGAATGAAGCCTGCAGTTAGAAGACTTTGGAATCTTTTTATTTTTAGTGCTTCCTTTACTTACGGTTTTGGTTGAAACTTTGTAAGCCACAATTTTCTAATCTCTATGAATTTGAATGTATCATTATGTTTTTGAAAACTTTATTTATTCAAACTGTTTGTTTGTAAAATAATGATTGCATTATTTCTTAACTCATTTATATAACATGCATATCTCATATATATGCATGATGTTCATACATTTAGTTTAAAAGCATTCCTACATTTCATGATAACATATTTTTTTAATGCACTAAGTGTTTGTTTCTTACTTCCACTATGTAATTTGTTTTCACTTTATAGGAAGTTAGAAATCTATAACATAGGCTTGTGTGTGCATTTACTTGGGACATAAGTTATCATACTTAAACTTTTTGACATGTTTTTACCAACTACAATATATAGCCTTTTTATAGCAGGTAGTGGTCTTAATCAAATAGGGAAAGATTGTTGGGTATGCTTATTATAAACCCCTTCTATTACTTGATTTGATTTGATACCATCACCTATTTGTTTTTACATGAAAATTAGGATCATATGTATAAAGTTTTACACTTCAAATTTTTAGTTAAATCCATTTTTATAGTAGAGTTAGTTAGGCTTTAGAACGATATAATTTCTAATTGTTTTGGCTCAAGAAAGACTAAAGAGCCCAACCATGTGGTCGACCATGACGCTGACCGCACAGCTCATTGCTAAGCTTCAGGTGAATTTCATTCAATGCGGTCGACCGCATGACTGACCGCACCCTACTCCTGTACTTAGCCAAATTGAAAAGATTGAAGATTGAATATCAGATCTTGGTATAATTGACTCTGACCAAAACTCAGATTTAACTCAAAGAATTATACCATTTCAGAGTTCACTCAAAGAATTTCAAAAAGGTGACAGATGTTGCCATTCGTACAAGGATACACCACATTTCCACTAACTCTGCACATTAAGACAAAAAGGAAATGTGCTTCAATTAGACATCAGCTAATTTATTATCAAGACTATAAATAGGCCTTGTGTTCAAGCCATGAATATCACAAGAGATATTGTTGTTGAAATCCTCAAGAAGTGTTGAAGCTCATAATCAGATTTTCAGAATTCTGTGAATCTTCAAACACTTCATATTCAAGGTTTAAAGAAATATTAATTAATCAGAAATCTCTCAAGCCTTCTAACCACAAGAAGATTTATCAACCTGTAATACTTATATTATAATCAGTTTTTGAATCTTGAACACACACACACCTTTTGAAATCAATCTTGTTGATTGTATTAATTGGAATACACTGTTTATTATATAGGATTAGATTCATATAAAAGATATTTAGATTTGAGATTGATTCTCAATTTTTTAATCATTGTAACAGCAGCACAAAGATCTATATATACTATCTCATTTAGAAAATCTAATACTAACCACCGCCATCTCCACTCAAAATAGATGAGGTAGTACTATATTTGTAACGAAAATTAGTTTCGATATGAAATTCAAACAATCTTTATAGTTGGGTGACTACTGTTGCATTTTTTTCCTTTTATTTATTGTTTGTTTTCAATAAGTTCTATTTAGTAGGAATTATCAAGTCTTTAGAAGTGTATCAACTATATTTTGAATTTGTTATTTCAAAGATAAGGATTTCAGATTTTTTTGGATAATTTATTTATTGCTTTTTATATTTTCTATATCAATGAAAATAATCATTCAATTTCAATCTCTTTAACAAACAAAGATAGTCATAGAGATTTAGGTGGAAGTATAATTTAGGAAACATTGTCGGTAGCACGATAGTTCATTTTGGCCATAAAATCTACCAAATGATGATAGGTTTTTTAATGACAAGTTATTAGAATATAGTTTTAAAAGATGGACATTTTGCTTATAATATTTTGCATCAATTAAACTCCTCCTAGTTGCATTAGATTATTTATAAAGTAAAATCTTTGGTAGGCCACTTCTTGATATTTTTCGTTTACTTAATTAAAAGCATCTTACCTAAATCGTCTTTCATATTCTTAATGTAAATTTATTTTAATTCTTTACGGTAATTTCTATTTGCACTTTTTTTTTTTTTTTGTGTATATATATATATATATATATATATATATATATATATATATATATATATATATATATATATATATATACTCCATCCGTCCCACATTGAAAACTTATTTCTTTTTACGTCCGTCACATGTGAGTGAATACTGTCATAAATTCATAAATTGCAAAAAAATTATTGTTACTAGTGACACCAATAAATAATCTGTCGGTAAAGTGGTAAAGTGTCGTAATTAAAAAATAAAGTACCAACGGTACAAGCAATGCCCTTTCTTTATTCAGAATAATTTCTCCAGTAGCCAATAAAATATGTAAAGACTTATTATTATTATTTTGAAAAGAGTATAGACTTAATTATAATAAAGTGCTGCATTATATGATCACATGCAGGTACATTGATATGGAATACCATGAAATACTCTAATGCACAAAATAATTTTGTATTATTTGTTTCTTGGTAGATTGTTTTGATTTTATAATGGCTAAACTAAAAAAATTACAAAAAAAATAAATACAATAAAAAAATAAGCATACTTCATCCACCCAAAATGAATTGTCTTTTTTCTTTAGAGTTTTGTGAATGTCTATTTTTTACTATATTGTCTTTATATGATTCTTTATCATTTTTTCATATTTTATTATATATTTTAACAGTATGTTATTATAATTAATGTACTTTAAAAAAAATTAGTTTTTTCAAACATATATAAAAAATTAATGTACTTTTTTGAAAAACTAGTTTTTTCAAACATATATAAAAAAAAACTAGTTTTAAAAATGTGGGGTGATATTTTTGTAATTAGTTGGAACTTCATTTAAAATTCGCGGTGACATTTTTGAAATTAACTAACACTTTTTTAAAAACAGTTATAGTGTTTTTCAACGTCTATGATAAAAAGTGTCAGTTGTTTTTTTTAATATTGGTGTTAATGTTAAATACTGCAACAACTTTAGTGTTAGAAAAGTGTCGTGTGCATTGAAAAACGTGTCAATTTTAGTTATAAATAGTGCCAAAAGTGTTAAAAAAATTCTGATTATTTACGAAAATGTCATCACGTGATTTTTTAGAAAAGTTCCAGTTATTACAAAATGTCACTGGGCATTTTTTTTATTCTAATTAATTACGAAAATCTCACAACGATTTTTTAAAAACTAGTTTTTCCAAATTAATAGGAAAAACTAGTTTTTCCTAAGATTTTAACGTAATTATATACTCTAATAATTAAAAATTTTAAAATATAAAGCAAGAATAATTATGCTATTTCACCGCTAAAAGTAAATATCGTAATTTTGAAATCTAATCCTACATAAGCAAAAGCTTATTTAGAAAACGCAAGTATAACAGCTCAAAGTGTTGACGCAATAAATCACACTTGGGCACAATGGCACCCAATTGTTCTTTTAGTACCACCATCTTAAAATGAATATGCATATTTTTTCTTAATTAAAAATATAATTAGACATTTATATAAAGATATACACTCTCTTAAATATCCAAAATAATTTTTTTTTTCAATTTTACAGTAATTTCATCCCAAAATGATATTCTAATTTTCTATTGTAATTTGATTGAGATTTAATAAAACGATTTAAGAAAATATGTATTTCATTAAAATTCTAAACTTGGTATAAACAATTAAAAATATTATTAATAATAATTTGAATTTTTTTTACTAAAAAAAAATACTCGCTTCCTCCGTCCTGAAAAATTAACCCCTGCTTTTTTATTATTAGCTTGAATGAACTTTAAACAATTATTTAGGTTACTTCTAATTATCTGAATCAAAATTTAAAATTGTTTTTGATAATATCTACTATAATGTTGTATATAATAAGTTTTATATTTTCATTAGAGTAACTGAAAATAACCTAAATTATTGCTCAAATTTCATTCAATCTAACATCGAAATAAAAGGATTAACTTACATGAAAAAAATATTAATGTTTTATTAACCTTCAACCAAACTAACCACTTAAAAAAAATACAGAGAGTATACAATAACTTTTCTACGAAAAATGTCCAAAATAAAGAAGCGGACTTTACTACTTTAGCCAAACAATGAGAAATAAAGAAGCGGACTTTACTAGTGCATCGATATCTAAATCAAATAATGTCAATAAATATTGCATTACACAATGTAAAATATTTTGAACAAATATAAAAACAATTTTTTATATTAAAATATGATGTAAATATCAAACAACGTCGTATAAAAGCTTCACTAAACAATGTAAAAAATTTTCTTTTTATTTATATTTATAGTGCAATTTTTACATTATTTAACATATTTTTGTATATCATTATCTGAATTTTACTCGCTGATCCGGCAGCAGCAATGGAGAAGTGGTTAGAAATCCCTTTAGCCACCTTTCTTTTCTTGATCAAACACACGAAAATGGAGCTTATGGAATAGCCCAAATAAGAGCAAAGTGCAAGTCTAATTTCTCATTATTCTCGTGATAAGAGGCTGGATTTTGTTTATTCACATTCACCCCTTCTAATTTACACTTGCGCACAAAGGCACCTGTACTCACTGGTAGTTTAAAACCATGTTTAAAGTGCCATTATCTTTAATTGCTTAAAATGACCATAATCATCGCACAACCTTAACCTTAAGATGGGAAGGAAAGGGTGGAAGATGAACAAAGTTCGTCTCCACTTTTAGATATATATGATGCTACTGGCTAATGTTTTAAATTTGTAAGCTTGATAATGTTCAGATCGAGTGATTTTTTTACAAAACATGTTAATTTTATCTTACTTTTTCATATCGTATTGTTTAAGCGATAAACTCTTATTAACTGCATGCTTCGTAAGTTTATTAAGACTAAAAATTAAGAATGTCCCTAATTAAGACAAATGCAAATATGACTTATCATAAAAATTAAATGATATAGTTGCAACATATATGAAAAGGTGTAATTAGGAAGAAAGTACATCTCGAATATTTATATCGCTATTTTTTTAGGTAATTTGACAAAAAAAAAAATCAAAAATCTTTTTTGTTATCGAATTCATTTATAAAGAGGAGTGATTAATACGAAATATGCATACATATACTTGCACGAACATGTTTATTATGACACAATAAAGAGATTTTTTTTTTAAAATATTCCATTTTAAATCCATATTTACCTAAATGACTCAAGGGAAAATTTATGTACCAAAATGACCACTTTTTGAGAAATCGGCATTGGTAGTACCGTTTTTGGCTTAAAGTCGGCACTACCAATGCCGATTTTGGTCAGTCAAAAGTCAGCCATTGGAGGAGGATTAATTGGGAGGATTAAAAGGGAGGTTAAATTGCCTTAATTACGAAGGTTTGAATTTTAAGTAAAGTCGGCATTGATAATACCGACTTCATTTAGGGCTACAAAGAAGTCGGCATTACCAATGCCGTTTTCTGGAAAAGTGGGGTGAAGTCGGTATTGGTAGTGCCGACTTCAGCTTTAAAGAATCCCGTGCATCAGATCCCCTTCCCTTCATCCCTTCATTCCCACCTTCTCTTCTCTTCTCTCATCTTCTCTCTATCTCTCACAGCCATAGCCATTGACACCAACCAAGATCTCATCAAGCCAACGAAGAATAACATTCAAAATCCTAAAACGTTATTCATACTCACGTTTTTAAAATATAAGGTTAGTATTTTGTTGATTTTTATTTCTATAATTTGCGTTTTAATTATATTTATTTATATAATTTGTGTTAATTTTTGTTGAGTTTCCTACATACATGTTATTTATTAAGATTTAATTAAACTTGATTTTTAATTTATTCGAATTTTGTTAGAAATTTAACGAAAATGTTAAGTTTATGTCAGAAACTTAACTGTATTGTCAAAAATTTAACGAGTTTTTCGTTATTCAGTTAAATATTTAACGAGAATGGGCTTTTTAATGAATTATAGTTGAATAATTAACAGTTGTGTCTTTTTGTCAAAAAAATGCCATCTTCTGTTAAAAACTTAACTAAACCGTCAGAAAATTGTCCTTTTTCAGTTAAATATTTAACGGGCCACCTTTTTCACCGAATTTTAGTTTAATAGTTTTGTTGTTTGTTTCGTATGGACCAAACCCAAGCATTTGTTGATCCAGGCCGCTAGACCCCTCCGTATTAAGATTACAAGATAAACACCGTTCAAATTTTATTTGGGCTAGACAGGAAGTTGAGACTATTAGATTTAGGCGCGGTCCGAACTTCCTACAAACTTGGATGTTAGGATACGCAGCAAACTTTTAGAAGTAGGATTCTACGGTGTTTATAAGTTAGGTCATTTCAAATATGGCTGGCATTTGATAGCGGCTTTAGTTGAGAGATGGCGTCCGAGACGCACACATTCCATTTGCCGGTTGGGAGATGACCATCACCCTTCAGATGTTGGCTTTTTATGTGGCCTTCCTATAGACGGGGAGCCTGTGATTCATAGCCGAACCAATATGCATAGGTTGGAATGGTGCCAATTATGTGAGGAGTTACTTGGGATTCGACCACTTGAATCAGACTTGAAGGGTGGTAGATTGTCTATTAAGTGGATTATAGACCAACTGACTCAGTGGGAGGATCTTCCTGCAAATGCGCATGCCGAATTGATTAATCAGTATACTCGGGCCTATATTTTGATATCCATAGGGTCATTATTGATGCCGGACACGAGTAATATCTTGGTGAAACTGATGTACCTCCCTGCCTTAGGAACGTTGACGCGATTGGGAACTACAGTTGGGGTAGTGCTACGTTAGCGTTTTTATATCGGGAGTTGTGTGTGGCGACAAAGCCCGATGCGAAATGTTGTGGTGGATTCTTAACAATTGTGCAGGTATGTCAATTATATTTGCTTATATTATTCTATTGAATGAAATATGTTTTGTACGTGACACTAAATATTTTTCTTTATGTTTTTAGCTTTGGGCTTGGGAACGGTTGTTGTGTCTACGACCCGTAAGGACACGTGGAGATGTCATTCTTCAGGATGCATTACTGCCATATGGTTGCAGGTATTTTAAAATAAATTCATTTTAAAATCACATAATATTTTATGTTCTTGATTTTGATTATTACACATTAATTTGTATGTGAAATTGCTCCATATGTAGGTGGCAAGGTCCCTTATCACATACGCATCTTACCGGCCACAACTTGCGTGGATATCGAGATCAGCTAGCGTATTTGATCGAGGATCGGGTTGAGTGGCGGCCGTACTTTAGTGTCTGGGGTCCGAGATATTGCTTCCGGGGACAAAGATATATGGAGAGCGAAGGTGCCCCTCATTTGCTTTGATAGGGTTGAGTGGCACCTTTCCCCGATCGAGTAATGAGGCGGTTCGGGATGTTACAGGTATCCCCGACCCACATGACACGAGTGATTACCTGCATGGACTTGACCGACGAGGTCGAATGTAGTTAATTGGCTCAATTTCCACATATCTTACAAAGGAATGTGGAATCAACGGGCTAATTTGGTGGTGGATGGGCAATACGGTATCGAGGATGTAGATTTAGCACATCCCTATATGTTATGGTACTCTCGAATCACACGGTTATTGATCCAGAATCCAAATGATGTGGAGGCCGAGGGGTACAGGGCGCATGCTAGTCGTTATGAGGGTTTGGTAAGTTAAATAGTACATATTTACTTTAGTTCATTTTTTTTTACCATTTTTATCTTATCGTTATTATTTATTCCTTCTTTATTATTTTCAATGCATTCAAAACCTTCGGCGCGCGTACATATCCAACGAGAATGCCATACTTGAGGTTGAGGGATACGCCTTACGCTCACAACACCTATATGTTACCCGTGATGTCATCGAGACAATCGTTATCGTCTATTAGACAGTGAGACATGGATGCCCTCCAAACTCCCCACCACCAGTAGATCGTGTTGTAGGGGTGCCACGCAGACGAAATCGGGTTCGTAGACGTGGTCAACATGTGCAGCCGATCCGGAGGTAATATGTTTATTTTTTTCGTGGATCTCGTTAAATATTTAACGAGAAGGGTCTTTTTATCGAATTATAATTTATCATGTGCAGGATGATCCAGTAGGTACATTTTGAGGAGGCAAATAATGAGGGGGGCAATGGGAGGAAGGGAATGAGGAGGAAGTGGAAATGAGGAGGAACGTAATGAGGAGGACGCGAGTGAGGAGGCGGCGAATGACGCTTTCTCCCAGCAGAAACTATGGATTCTCTGATACACGAGATGGATTATACTCCAACTCCCTCCAAATTTAGGTTTTGCATCATATACTTCTGGGAGCGTGAGTGGAAGTCGAAGAAGAAGCGTTGACTATGATCCATCATCATCTCGTCCACCTCTAGGGATGGGGTTCACATCGTATGGTTCTCAGTAGTCGAGTGGAAGGCGAAGCCTTCAAATGGATTATACTCCTCGCCTACCTCCAATGTCGTTTCCGGAGGCTACACCTTTTGGTCACACTGCACCCTACTCAGTACCATCATCATCTCGTCCAAGCCTAGCACATCACGAGTAGGTCGTGTATTATCTCGCCTTCTACCTAGGAGAAGTGATAGGCCACGTAATCCTCCTAACAATTACACCCCGTATGCATATCCTCGATCGATTTCCTATTTGACCGGATGTGGTCAATAAATATTTTCTTATTTTTTCGAATTAATTGGTAAGTTATTTTTCGAATTAATTGGTAAGTTATTATGACTCTCTTCAATTTCTTATTTTTTCGTATTAGTTGGTAAGTTATAAAATGATTGGTACCAGTTTCGTATGAGTTAGAGTAAATTTGTCACATCACCCAAAAGATATATTTATCGAACTTTGAAAAACGGACTACCAATACCGTTTTTGTAAGAACCGTCACAAAAACGGCACTACGAATGTCGTTTTTGTCGAACCGTAAAAACGGCACTACGAATACCGTTTTTGTCGAACTATCAAAAACGGTACTACGAATACCGCTGAATACTTACCCTTTAAAAGACCCTGGTGACCTCAAAAACGAATTCATCCATTTCTCAATCTCTCATCCATCTCTCTCAACCCAAGATCAAAATATATCAAAATGGATCCAAATCAACCCCGCCGGTATCTTGGACGAGAACCACTTCCCCGGTAACCCCGCTAGTCTCTCTCAACTTTTAAATCAGCTTTGATTCTCCACCGCCTCAAATCGAACGAGAGAGAATCTCCACCCCGTCATATCATACCTGGTCCCATGAAGCACGCTAGCCATGCGTCGGCATCGGACCGGAAAAGCTCATGTATCTGTGTGGACCTCCCGCTCGCCGACTCCAAGAGGTCATACGTAAAACTTGACGAGCCGGAGGAAGATGATTATTTTCGTGGCAAAGCTCGCTTGTCAAGCATGGACTATCTAACCGCAGAGGGTAGTTATTATCCCTCGAGAATGATCAAGGAGAACCGTCAAAAATATGAGAGGGTGGAACAGTATATTATTTTATTTTAATTATAGTTAAGGTTAAAATTTATAAATAATTGATCATTATATTTTTGTTGTATTAGGTTGTGGTTGTGGTCAAGAAGTTCACACAAACTGAGAGTGGAAGTTTTCACGTGATTTTGAAGGATCCGACTGACAGTATTGAAGCTTACTTAGGTGACAAAGTGTTGAAGCAAACTGAGGGCGGAAGTGACATAGGTGAAGGTGCTGTTCTGATACTTACTCAGGTATGAAATATTTTCCTTAACATTACACTCCCTAAATATATCCTTAACATTTTGTTCTAAATGTTTTGTTTTGTTGATCTATTAGGCTGTTGTTTGGACCATATCACGCTCAAAAAAACTACTTAACATTGTTCCTTCCAATGTTTCTAAGGTCTTCCCTAAGGATTGTTAATTTCATCTTTGGACATGTATTATTAGAATTTCTGTCGGATTTAATATGTACTTGAATTTATGTAATGTTTTTCTATGTGACCGGGATGTGGTCACTGAATTTATTTATTTATGTTTATGTAATATTTTCCTATGTGACCGGGATGTGGTCACTGAATTTATTTATTTATGTTTATGTAATATTTTCCTATGTGACCGGGATGTGGTCACTGAATTTATTTATTTATGTTTATGTAATATTTTCCTATGTGACCGGGATGTGGTCACTGAATTTATTTATTTACGTTTATGTAATATTTTCCTATGTGACCGGGATGTGGTCACTAAATTTATTTATTTATGTTTATGTAATATTTTCCTATGTGACCGGGATGTGGTCACTGAATTTTGTAATTTTTATCGAGTAAAAGCGAATATTATGTCATCATTTTTTCAAACACTTAATAAAATAACAAATACAAATAGTTAAATATATTACAAGTTCAAAGTTCAAATAACATCTACGAATACTTAAATATATTACAAGTTCAAAGTTCAAATAACATCTACGAATACTTAAATATATTACAAGTTCAAAGTTCAAATAACATCTACGAATACTTAAATATATTACAAATAGTTAAACAAAACATATTACAAGTACTAGAAAATAACATTTAATCCTCCACCCTAAGAGTTGGACATCTTCTTTTAGTGTGACCTTCTCCCTTGCATATCCCGCAACGAAACTTCCTTTTCTCCACCTGCCAATCCATCCTATTTCTAATCCGCCTTGATTTAGGTCTTCCTTGCTTCTTATCACGCCGGTGCATTGGGTTAGGATAAAAACTTGGGACAAGATGATCTACATTCCAAAGAAGCCTCGTCATGGATCGGATTAAAAGTGCCCCTCCATGTATTGTGGTACGCCTCAAGACCGTAAAAGGGATCAACAAAATTCAAACCATCAATATGTTGGGCTTTGAAGCGTGCAAGAGCATGCGAACAAGGGTAATGATATTGCACCCATTTACCACAAGTGCATGCTCGAGGACCCAATTCCACCACTTGAATCCTTCCACCCCTTTCACCGCGTCGCCCGGTTGTAACTTGATAAACACCTACCGGAGTATTGTTAAACCTCCTAACACTATGATAGCCGGCCTTCTTCAAGTTGAAATCATATTTTTGTTGGACCCTTTCGTGAATAGCGCCTAGCATTTATATTGGGGTTACCAGGATACCCCTAAAGCCCTTATTGATATCGAGAGTCTATTTTGAAAGTATTCCACACACCTATAGAAGGCCATCTCAACAATACCCGAAATAGGCATCCCTCGTGCTCCTTTCATCACACCATTAAAAACCTCGCACAAATTGGTAGTCTTAATGCCATACCTATATCCACCATCATGCGCCATTGACCACTTTTTAGCATCCAACAACTCAAACCATTTAATCGCCTCGCGATTGATTATACGAATCTCGAGCCAAGTAATTTTTCATCTTTCGGTCCCGGGTGGCGCTAACGGACGCCAAAAAGATCTTTTAAGCCAACCCCCTTATGAGTGTAAAGGAAATTAGCTCGTAAATGCAACATGCACCACCCGCGCACAACAGTTCGTGGCCAACCATTTTCTCCAATAGTGGCAAGGATCCCATTGTGGCGATCGGATATCAAACAAACTTCACGAGCCCTAATAACATGTCTCGCAAAGAAGATGTAAGAACCAAGACCAGCTTTTCATGGTCTTCTTTTTCAACAAGAGCAAAAGCAAGTGGAAGTAAACTATCATTCGCATCGACACCCATAGCAATAAGTATTACCCCTTTATATCTTCCATGCAAGAATGTGCCATCAATGTAAAATGACAGGACGGCAATGAGAGAATGCTTCCAAACAAGGGCCAAATGCCCGTAACACACGGCCAAACGAACTGGAGGACCACCAGGACGATTAGAAAACTCCACAATGGTTGAAGGGTTCCACTTTTGAATAGCCGCTAACAAACGTGGCAACTTTCTATAAGATTCTTCCTACCCCCATATGCTTCAGCGATGGCTTTTTGTTTACCACACCATGCCTTCCGATATGAAACATCCTTACCGTGAGCCGATTTTATATTTATCATGATAAGCTTAATCTTGTACTGGATCGGCCTTGACAAGATCAAAAACTTCTCGTCCTATAAACTTAGCATCTAAATTAGGATGATTGCCGCTAACATCTCGAAGCCAAGCAAGAATGTGGACCCTTGTACTTAGTTACTTCCCAAGACCCACCCTTCTTCGACTCACATTGACATAGAAATTGCAGGGAACCGTTTCACCAAACACTCAATAGTCCACTTTTGCGGTGTGCTCTTTCTCACCTTGAACCTCGCATTCTTCTTAATATGGTACTTCTTTATCTCGGTACCGCACATCAATCTTGTCTCGAGAAGCGAATACCTTTAGCGATTGCATCCTTCTCCGCATTCCATTCGGCAAACTTGTATTCGATATTATCATAATTCTCCGACCCTTCACCAATATCACGGTAAAATTGATAGTCTCCTCTCCCATACATTTGATTTTGCGGTTCACCTTGAAAAGTAATCATCTCGTGCTCCTACATCACCACCTTCCCCATCATCACCCTCATTCTCGTTATCGCTGCACTAGAACAATCTTCATATCCGTAATCGCATCGGAACTTACCGCAAGGATATGACTTTCATAATCTGAATCATCATCGTTTTCACGTTCCTCTACCTCTTCCGCTTCCCCTTCCACTTCCACTTCGCTTCCACTTCCGGTTCCACTTCCCTTTCCTCTTCCCAACGTGTTTCAAAACCAAAAGCATCTCTCTCAAGGTAGTTATCATTTTGTATCGGCTCCTCACGTGTTTCAACCTCATCGTAACGCACGGTATTATCAAGTCTAAAATCCATGATAATATACAACCGCAAGCTACCAATCCCACCTAATTGAGCGAAACATCAAACATGACTTTCACACACATATCATTTTCGACTTCAAGCGGAATGTAATTTGCAAACCCATTGCCCATAATATGAGGATATCTACAAATAACTTTCAATTTAATATCCCTTGGATCTATATCAATTTTCTTATATAACTTCCTAATCAATTTTTGTAACTCCAACGAGTTTTTGCCACTAAGGGGAAATTTCGCCCCCGTTCAAGATTACTATCTCCAAACGGGTTTTCATCATCTCCTCCCCAAGTAGCACATGAAAATAAGTGGAAGTCCACTCATATTTTTCCCTAAACAAATTAATTCAACAATCAAAATATATAAAAAGCAACAAATCACATTATACAAATCAAAATATATCAATTCATTCGACAAAAAAATATATAAAAAAGAATAAAATGTACCTTGAATAATGCTTAATTCACAAAATATTGAAGAATGTTGAGCTCTGAAATTGAAATGGACGGAGAAATGGTTAGGAAAGAATGAGAAAGAAGAGGCTGTGAGGGGATTTATGTTGGGTAGAAATCGGCATTGCCAATGCCGACTTCACTATAACCCTAGTTGAAGTCGGTATTGGCAGTACCGACTTCTCTTAATCCAAAACAGCATTAATTAATCCTAAGCCTAAGCCTTCCTCGCTGACTTTTGACTGACCAAAATCGGCATTGGTAGTGCCGACTTTAAGCCAAAAACGGTACTACCAATGCCGATTTCTCAAAATGTGGTCATTTTGGTACATAAATTTTCCCTTGAGTCATTTAGGTAAATATGGATTTAAAATGGAATATTTTAAAAAAAAAATCAAATATTTCCCTTATTCGTTTTTCTAAAAAAAAAAATACATAAAAAAAAAACTTCTCTCGTCTACTCCTTACCCGTCTCTCTTCTCGGCCCCTTCAAAATATTATTTCTTAATTATGAAGGATTATTTTGCAAAAACACATCTTCACCATGACAACGATCAATTGATGCACGTTCTCACTGAACCATTACATCACAAACGACCTTTATGACATCATCTTCAAAATTGGTGTCACTATCCAATCGTCCATCTTGCGGAGACATATCCATAATATTATTGAAGATTCTCATAGAATTCTCCTAGAACTTGTAATATATACTTTCCAAATATAAGTTTCCTTATTTGATGTATTTACAATACTCCCTCCTTCCCAATAAAAGCTTCACTAATTATCCAAAAGGGCGTCCCGTTAAAAGCTTCACCTTTTCTTTTTTGGCAAATAATCTTTACTATTTCCTCCACTCATTCTCTCTCCTACATTATTTTAATACTCACAACACCATTATAATTTACTATTTCCTCCACTAATTATTACTCTCTCCTATTTTCAAATTACACTCACAACATTTTTTTTCCCTCTCATTTTCATAATTTGCGTGCCCACCCAAAAGGGTGAAGCACTTATTGGGACGGAGGGAGTATTTTCTTATCTCTCCCTCTAAATATAACAGATTTTTTATTCAAATATAATGTAGATAGTGTAGTGTATAAATAAAAAAAATTGAAACAAAATAAGTCACAGATTCAATTCAGAATTTTTTATTTTTTTAAAAAAAAGGAATCACGAATGAACAAAACAACAACAAAAAAAAAAAAAAAGAAAAGAAAAAAAAGGAATTTTTTCTCAAATAATACATTTTTAAAATTTTATTTACCAAAGTGACTTACTGTTCAAACTTTTTCCCAAAATGTTCCATTTTTGGAAAACTCGCTACACCGTGTAGCGAGTTTATAATTTTTCAATTAAAATCGCTACACGGTGTAGCGATTTTAAATTTGCTAAATTTTATTTAATATTTATGCTTTAAAAAAAAAAAAAACTAAATTTGAAATCGCTACAGGGTGTAGCGATTTCAAACCTGTAGCAATTTCAAATTTAAACCAAGCAACAAACAAACTACAAAGTCCACCTTGTTGTACGTACGTGCTATAGTACTAATTATAATAAGTACTTCCTCCCACTTTAAATTACAAAATAATAATATAAAAATTGTGTATTAATAAAAAAATTAAATAAAAATATTATTTTTTTATCTCAAATAAATATTTTAAAAAATGTACTTCTGTAAAAAAAAATCATTTCAAAAATAAATATTATTTTTGACTCAAAATGAATAACCAAAAAATAATACATTTTTTATTCCAAAAAAATGAGCATTACTTCCTTCGTCTCAATGAATATTTTATAAAATAATACTCTTCATTTGCCTCAAAAATTAATATCATATTTTGAGACGAAGACACTAACATTACAAACATTAATTTTAGAGGCGAATGAAGTAGCATTGATTTTTAAAATATTCATTGAGATGAAGGAAGTAATGCTCATTTTTTTGGAATAAAAAATGTAGTATTATTTTTTGGTTATTTATTTTGAGTCGAAAGTAATATTTATTTTTGAAATAATTTTTTTTATAGAAGTACATTTTTTAAAATATTTATTTGAGATAAAAAAATAATATTTTTATTTAATTTTCTTTATTAATATATAATTTTTATATTATTATTTTATAATTTAAAGTGGGAGGAAGTACTTATTATAATTAGTACTATATAGTACGTACGTACAACAAGGTGGACTTTGTAGTTTGTTTGTTGCTTGGTTTAAATTTGAAATTGTGGGTTGAAATCGCTACACCCTACACCCTGTACCGATTTCAAATTTAGTTTTTTTTCTTTTTTAAAGCATAAATATTAAATAAAATTTAGCAAATTTAAAATCGCTACACTGTGTAGCGATTTTAATTGAAAAATTATAAACTCGCTACACGGTATAGCGAGTTTTCAAAAAATGGGACATTTTGGAAAAAAGTTTGAACAGTAAGTTACTTTGGTAAATAAAATTTTAAAAATGTATTATTTAAGAAAAAATTCAAAAAAAAGAAAGGAATAGGAAAGGAACGGAAATCACGGGCTTGCGCGGCCACTAAAAATAAAAAAAAGACACTTGCTATGAATGAATTGACCCTTGCAGAGACAAGACAATGTTTGTCCATTGGAGTTGCCCAGATAAAGACAAAATTTATTATCAAATAAAGAAATAAAAATTTAACTTTATTTATTTAGCTGATGTGTCGAGCTTATCAACTTCTCAATCACATTTTCGCAATAATATTATTGAAGATTCTCATATAATATATATATATATATATATATATATATATATATATTATATTTTTTGTATTAATTTTTTAAACATTAGGAGCTCAATAATCACATTTCGCACCCTCTATAATTTTTGAGACGGGCCTGTATACGACGGAGGAATTATTAAAAGGAGGGAATACTAGAGATGATAAGTCTCAAAAACAAAAAGCATAAATGTTGAGTTTGAGCAAAAAGAAACTGAAGTAAAGAGTAGCAGCAAAATGGAGAAAGAAAACCCAAAGCAAGTAATAGTAGCAATGAAAGGCCACCCCGGCACCGGCAAGACTACCATCGCCACGGCCATAGCCGCCGCCCTTAACTGTTCTCTCCTAGACAAAGACGACGTCCGCGACGCTACTCATTCCCTCGCCCACCACCTCCACCGCCGCCTCCTCAACGACCTCTCCTACGAGGTTCTCCACCACATCGCCGCCACTCAGCTCCGCCTCGGCCTCAGCCTGGTCATCGACTCCCCGCTCTCTCGCAAGTCCCATTTTGACCGCCTCCTCCACCTGGCCGCTTCCCTGCCCGGGACCCGCCTCGTGGTTGTGGAGTGTAGGCCGAAGGAGGAGGCGGAGTGGCGGCGGCGAGTGGAGGAGAGGGGAACGGCGGAGGGGGCCAGTTGGCATAAACCGGCCACGTGGAGGGATGTGGAGGAGCTGTTGGAGGAGTACGGTGGGTGTTATGACTATGATGTCGGAGAGGTGGCTAAGTTGGTTTTGGACACAACTGCTGAGGGTGTGGGTGTTGGAGAACATGTTTCTTCTGTCCTAAAGTTCATCCATTCTTCTAATGGTCGATGCTAAATGGCCCGAATAAATGTCTCATTTTTTTTTAATTATTACCCACTCCGTCTCATAAAAGGTTACTCACTTACTGTTTTGCACAAAAAATAAAAAATAATGTTATTAAAGTAAGAGTTGTGAGTGGGTAGAAGAGAGAAAGTGGGGTAGAGAATAGTAAGAATAGTTGTTGTGATTATGACAAGTGAATCTTATTAATAAAGAAATGTTATAAAGTTTTCTTTTTAGGAAGCGTGACTTATAAGTGAGACGCCCTAAATTGCAAAGTGTGTAAGGTTTTATGAGACAGAGGGAGTATTAGTTATAATTTTTACACTTTTCTTCTAATTGGGTCTTTTATTAATGATAGATAAATTGTTACGAGGCTATATCAAATGACCTATAATAGACTAGTACATATTTTTAACATGATTCGAACTTGTTACCTCCGCTATAAAAACTAATACCGGCAATTGCCCTAAGACCATCCACAACGGCTAACTTAATTGATGACTGAAAAATATTCAGTTAGTTGAGGTCCTTCCAATGGCTAATTGAAAGTGGGAGGGTTGAACTTGTGGATTGAAAAAATTCAATCCAGTTGAAAAAATGAGGGAAGGGGACGCCTCAAACGAAGTTGACTTGGGACACTTTTTTTTTTTTTTTTCCTTTTTTCTGGATAGGGACACTCTTATCCCAATTATTTGACAGCAAATCAATTTTTTTTTCGCCAAAATTCATCATTTTTTTTCACTATAAATTGATGCAAGTTTTATTTGATTTGGCATCGAAAAAAACCCCATCTTTTCTCCATATAAATTTCTTAATTATCCTTTTTTAATCCTTATTTTTAAAAATTTCCAACATATTTTTATTGTAACTTTTCTTATTTTTAATAATAATTATCGTCATTTCTCGTATATATTTAATTGCAATTACAAAAAATTAATTAAGTGTGAAGTATTTTTTAATTATAAATGATGATGATGATGATTATTATTATTATTATTTTAGTAATCATAAAAATAAAAATTATAAATAAAATAAAAGTGGTGGGATATAAAATGATGAATTGAGAGGGAGTTAAATTTAATTAAACTAAACCATTGTAGGGGTAAAAGTGAAAGGGTAGTTTTTTTTTTTTCCTTTGACTCTCAACTAAACAACTACCTTGTTTTATTCGTACCTTTTTTTTTTTTTTAGCGAAATGGGCAATGTCCCCTAAATATTATTGAAAAATAAAAGGTACAAAGAGGTGATGGAGGACTAAGCCAAAACCATCACAAAAAAAGAAAAAAAATAAATAAGAAGAAAAAAACATAAAATTAAAAATAAATAAAAGGTCAATCAAATTGCCTTTTAGGAATTCAAGGCCTTTTAGGCTTGAGATTTTTTGATTTAGCTTTCGATCCAGATTTTTCTCGTTTCCCTTTAACCTTTTGAAAGCCATCTTCTTCATCGTATTAATCTTCAAAATTATCACAGTCAGCCATTGGAGCCCACGGATCAACATGAACTCCTCCAACTATACCCCTATAAGTGCGAGCTTCTTGATATGCCGAAGGAGAAGCAGAAAGACCGCCTTTCGGTTCAGAATCGCATTTTTCCCGAATAGTAAGAGTTTCTTTTAGATTTTTTGGGTTTATAAATTCGGGATTAAAGTATTTAGGATTTGGCATACGAGCAGAAGAAGGACGTAAGTTAGGAGCTGATGAAGCTTAAATTTGTCTAACCTTTTCTCGAACGAGATTTAGCGCTTCGCTATCCAACACAGGAGCCGTCATAGGGATGGATGGTGAGGCATTAGCCCCATTCTGAATGGCCAAAGCCCCCAACTGCGCTCCAAGCTCAGCAGTAGCAACCAGAGTTTCATTGCCTGTATTTATCTCAACAATAGCTGTGTCATCCAAGCCTACCAATTCTTTTCCTTGGGAGTCAACCGTCTCATTATGGGTATCAATATCTTCACAAGCATTTTCGGCTGACGGCTTAGATACAACCTCAGTTTCTTGAGCACCACTACTAGATACGATCTTTGGAGGATTAGATACAACCTGCTTTGGAACATAAACCTTTTCACCCTTCTCCACTTGCAAGGCTGATTTTGAATCCTTAGTTTTTGAATTAGGTTTTGAATCATTAAGAGAGGGATTGGCCTTTCGACAAACAGAAATATCATGACCCAAAATAAAGCAATGACTGCAATATAATGGCATGTTATCATATTCAACAGATTGAAAAAAGCTAGGCATACAATCGCCACAATCCACATGTATCTTATCGGGTAATCTTTTGAGGAGATCCACTTGCACCAGAATTTTAGCTACACTCGGCCGAGACAATTCAGCAGTGGCTTTATCGATAGACATAGGTTTACCAAAAATTCTAGCAAGCGAAAATAAAAAGATCTTATTGAACAAATGGATTGGCAATCCGGGAAGGCTTACCCAAATGGGAACAACAGGAGAGTCAGTTTGCGGCTTCCAAGAGGGATTCCAAACAGAAGTTCGCATTGGAAAACGATTAACATAAGTGACCTCTCTTGTCCAAAGCCGCTGGAAATCTTCTTCGTTTGATAACTGAATGAGCATATGGCGACATTTGATAACTGAGTGAACTATTAGGTGGATGAAGAGAGAAGATGAGGTGGAGTGTTAAAGTGGTTGTTGAATGAGTCTAGTGATTGAAACCATTGGATGAATACTTGATATTACACAATAAACCACCAAAGAGGAGGGAAACGGAGCGAGAATAGGAACTAAGTAGCCAATAAAAAGATAAGATTTGCGGACTTGAATCTTAAGTACTGTTTTGTTGGGGTTGTAGACAAACTGTGAATGGAGAATCAATGTTGCATGGAAGAAGAAGAAAATCAGCAAGGGAACATTCTGGATTTCGTGTGGCCTCGTAGTGAGATTGCATGGTTTGAGTGAGGTTGCTGGAAAGTGGGTACTCAAATCAGTCGACCACTCAAAGGCAGAATTGAGATGTTCTGGTGGATGAGCATGTGAATGACCGCACATTGGAACACACAATGGGTGCTCGGGCAAAAGCTTGACTTGGTCGAGATTTTGGAGCAGATTTGTTTTCAAATTGTGCGTGAACTTCTTTTGGCAACAAAATTCCTTTATTGGGCAGGAAGCATATTCCTTAATTGAGAGTAATTAGGATCCTTTATGATTTTGGATTGTATCCTATAAAAGTAAAAGTGATAGCCTAATTATTGCGTGCTTGTGTAATAGTTCTAGGTATCTATATGTGAATAGATGTTTATTACCATATTCAACACCTTCATGTCGCTAGCTAGCTCTAGCCCAACCATGAGTGCTGCATATTCCGCCTGATTATTAAACGCTTTAAAGCCTTAGCGCCCTTTCAAATCTTTCTCCACATGAGGCGAGTAGGAGTATGCTCGCGCCGCTAATAATCTTGATTGCTGACCCATCTATGAACAAGGTCAAAACTCCTTAGGTCGCGTCCATGCTCACCACTTTCTCTATTAGGACGTCGCTGATGGTCACTCCCTTTTTTTCATCATTTCACTTTTGGGTAATGTAACGACCCTAACCCTAGGCACTAATTTTAATATCATATTATGTGCTTTTAATATTTATGTTAACCTTATGTGTTCAATTATGCCTTTAAATTTGTATTTTAAGATAAATTGGGTGAGAAGTAAAATTAGGATCTTTTAGGAAGTCATTGGATATTTAATAAAGAACCATGGGGAATAATAAAAATAGAAAATAGATAAATAGTAAGAGGAGGATAAATGGGTAAAATAAATAATTGGGAGAATGATTTAAATTTAAAATGTGAAAGCCTTTCATCTAGGCATGGGGAGGGGGGGGGGGCATACCATAAAATACTTCCCCTTCACTCATTAGTCAACACACCCCTTACCTCCCCATACCTCCCTTATACTTTCTTTCACTCTTCCCCTACCTTCCCTATTCATCTCCCTCATCATTCTCATTTCTCTTACATTTCCTCCATGGAACTTCCATAGAAAGCCTCTCCATTCCAAGCCTTGTAGCTAGTCCATTTCTACACCATTTTCAAGTCCAAGAGCATTTTTGAGTTTGGATCATTTAAAGGAACAAATCAAGCTAAGAAGATCAACATTTTATTCTAAAAACCTAAGGTGAGTTGTTATGATTTCCCTTCTCTTACTTGTTCATACTCTCTTTAATGTTCTTCTTGTTCTTATGATGTTTGGTCCATGCTTTGGGGATGTTATAAGAGTTGAATGAGTAGTAAATGGAATAGATTGAAGTTATGTTCTTGGAAGATAAACTAGAGGATATGAAATGGGTGGAATGTGTAGTGATAAATAATCTAGATTTACTTATTTTGGGTTTACATGATTTTAGGATGAACTTTGTAAAAGCTATGAAATTCTTGGTGTTCTTGAATGTAGGATAGAGTAAAAGAGGAAAGGAAAATGAAGCTAAGTGGAAAATGTGGAAATTGAGTCTGCTGGAAATTTCCTTGGGCGGTCGCCCATGGGTACATGTGCGGTCGCCAGCGGAGTCCAAACACCATTGCCTTTGAAAACCCTCTTGGGCGGTCGCCCAAGAGGTATGGGCGGTCGCCCACCCCTTTGAATTCCTCTATGAGCGGTCGCCCACCCCTTTGAATTCCTCTATGAGCGGTCGCCCAGCTAGGCAGAAACTTGGAACCATTTGGAAACCCACTTGGGCGGTCGCCCAAGTGGTATGGGCGGTCGCCCAATTATGGAAGTGTGACCTAATGTGATCGGATTATGTTATATCTGTGGCCGTCCCCTCCTGTGGCCACAGGATGGGGTATAGCATCTGTATTGAGCCAAAAGCCTTACAGAGTTGCTCTTGTCTTATTTGGTTCCACTGAAAACGGGTCTTATAAGACGTGAGTATTGCTTAGCGGCTTTGTAAGATTGGAGTATTACTATACCCAATGTTGTACGACTCTTGTTCGCACGGGAAAAGGTAAACCAAGGTAATGAAATGTGTTCTGACTTTTCCCAATGTGTTATGTGTACTCGGTTATGTGTTGCATTTATCCGGCATATTCTTTGCATTCATAATAGCTTCTGTGAGATTTATTCTCACCCCTCTCCCTTTAATGTTTTTAGATCCCGAGACGGGCGGACCGGCCAAGTAAGGACGGGAAGGAGTTTGGCGGTGAGTTTTGGGTATTGTCGGGGTACGTTAGGTTGGCGTAGAAAGTATATTTTGTTATAATTCCTTTTGGGATTCTGTAATTATAAACTTAAATTTCTACGTTGGAACCATAATCTTTTGTAACTAAAACAGTTTAAGTATTTTCAAAGTTGGTCCACTCTTCCTCCGATGTGGAGAGTAGTGGAGTTGTTTTGAAATGAAAATGTTAATGATGTTGATGTTTGAAGTTTAATTCAAAGTTTTAAAAGTTTAGTATATTTTGGGTTAGTTTGAGGACGCTCCAACTCGGGACACGTGTAGGTTCCGGGTCGGGGTCCTCACAGTTGGTATCAAAGCTCGGTTAGAGTTCTCGGGTAGAGTCTAGCTGAGTGAGAGTGTGTGATAACTGACGTCGAGTGTTTAATGCAGGAGTTTGTACTAATGGCTGGTAACGATGGAGATCAGAATCGGGCTTTGGGTGATGTTGGTAATCCGAATGCCGAAATGATGGATATGTTCCGAGTGTTTCTTCAAAATATGACAGCTCAGAATCAAGGTAGGGGACAACAACAACCCGAAGGTAGGCAAGGGCACCATGGTCTAGAGAAGTTTGTGAAGATGTCTCCTCCTAGCTTCAACGGAGATCCGGATCCGGTGAAGGCGGACAGGTGACTTGAAGCAATGGATAATATTTTCTTGGCTATGGAGAGTTCGGATGCGGAAAAGGTGAGATGTGCCGTTTTCAAGTTGGAAGGACCCGCGGAGCACTGGTGGCAGGTAGTGAAGGATGGTTGGGACCGGGATTTGACACCGCAGACTTGGGAAAATTTCACTCGTAAGTTCCGGGATCACTTCGTTCCAATGGTGACTAGGGATAAGAAGGAGGTTGAATTTCTGAAATTGGAGCAAGGGACGATGTCTATAGCACAGTATTCAGCAAAGTTTACGGAGTTGGCCCGATATTGTCCTCATTTGGTACCGGATGAAGAGAGGCGTATCTACAGATTCGTGAAAGGCTTAAGGGTGGAGTTCCGGAAGCAGCTTTTGACTCATGACTTCGCCAACTTTCAATCAGCGGTGAACATGGCGTATCGGATTGAGAATGACATAGAGGAGCATCGGGGTAAAAATGAAGGCGGAAACAGAAACAGATTCCAAGGTTAAGGTTCGGGACGTAATGTAGGGCGCCCGAGGACATTCACTTCGGGAGCAAATCGAGGAGGAAATGTGGCGGCTCCGGCAAATCGTTCGACTTCCGGTCAGTTTGGGACAACGTGTGGATATTGCAAGAGGCAAGGACATTCGGAGGACAAGTGTTGGAGCAAGCAAGGCAAGTGTTTGGAGTGTGGGGCGACAAGTCATTTCCGGAGGAATTGTCCCAAGTGGCAGAGTAAGCAAGCTTCGGGTAGTGGTCAAGGGGGACAAGGTAGTGGTGTGAAGAGAGATGTCGACGTGAAACCAAAAGATAGAGTGCAAGGTCGAGTGTTTGCTTTGGGTCGAGGAGAGGTCGATCCCAATGCCGTCATTAGAGGTATAGTTCCTGTCTCAGGAGTTAAGGCCCGCATTCTTATAGATCCCGGGTCTTCCCATTCATTTGTGGCATCTCATTTTGCATTCTCATTGCATATCTTGCCTGAATCTATGCCTTATGTGTTGGAGGTCTCTACTCCTATGGGAGAGTGCCTTGCATCTTCTTTGATATATCGTGGTTGTGATGTGACTATATGTGGGCATGTATTGCCGGTGGATTTGGTCGAGCTACCAATCCGTGATTTTGATGTGATCCTTGGAATGGATTGGTTGAGTCAGTGTCATGCTTTGGTAGACTGTCGTAGAAAATGAGTCTCATTTGCTATGCCTGATGTGCCTACTTTTATATTTGATGCGGATAAATCTATGTTCGGTTTACATGTTATTTCCGCCTTAAAAGCTAGAAAGATGTTATCTAAGGGGTGTGCGGGGTACTTGGCTTATGTGGTAGATTCCAATAAGAAGTCCCCCGAGTTAGCTCATGTCCCGGTTGTGAATGAGTTTAGTGACGTGTTTTCTAGTGAGTATTCTATGCCTCCGGATCGTGAGGTAGAGTTTTGTATTGACTTAGTACCCGGCACCGCCCTATCTCTAAAGCACCCTATAGAATGACTCCGGCCGAGTTAAAAGAGTTGAAGGTCCAATTGCAAGAATTGCTAGACCGGGTTTTATTCGCCCTAGTGTGTCTCCATGGGGAGCACCGGTTACATTTGTTAGGAAGAAGGATGGTACCTTACGATTATGTATAGACTATCGTTTGTTGAACCAAGCCACTATAAAGAATAAGTATCCTCTTCCTCACATAGATGATTTATTTGACCAACTCCAAGGTTCCGTTATCTACTCAAAACTTGATTTGAGAAGCGGATACCATCAGTTGAAGATTAGGCCGGATGATATTGCCAAAACAGCTTTCCGAACTAGATATGGTCACTATGAGTTTGTTGTGATGCCGTTCGGGTTGACTAATGCTCCAGCCGTGTTTATGGATATGATGAACCGTGTTTTCAAGCCTTACCTTGATAGTTTTGTGGTGGTATTCATTGATGACATCCTCGTGTATTCTAAATCCCGGGAAGAGCATGAAAATCATTTGAGGATCGTTTTGTCAGTTCTTCGTGAGAAGCAGTTGTACGCCAAGTTCAGTAAGTGTGAGTTTTGGCTTGAGCAGGTTTCTTTCTTGGGGCATGTTGTGTCGAGTTCGGGAATTTCTGTGGACCCTTCGAAAATTGAAGTCGTGGTTAATTGGAAGCAACCTTCGACTGTGACCGAGGTCCGTAGTTTTCTTGGTTTGGCGGGGTATTATAGAAGGTTCATTGAGGGGTTTTCTCGGATTGCTACTCCATTGACTAGGTTGACTCGGAAAGATGTATCATTCATATGGGATTCCAAGTGTGAAGAAAGTTTTAATGAATTGAAGAAGAGGTTGACGACGGCTCCTGTTCTTACCCTTCCGGATGGTTGTGAGAATTTTGTGATCTATAGTGATGCCTCGAAGGCGGGTTTGGGATGTTTCCTCATGCAAAATGGGAAGGTTATTGCGTATGCCTCTAGGAAGTTATCACCGGCGGAACAGAATTATCCTACTCATGATATGGAATTGGCGGCGATTGTATTTGCATTGCATAAGTGGAAGCACTACCTTTATGGGGCGAAGTTTGAGATTTTTACCGACCATAAAAGTTTGAAGTACTTATTTACTCAAAAGGAGTTGAACAACCGACAAAGGAGATGGCTTGAGTTCTTGAAGGATTTTGATTGTGTAATTTCTTATCACCCGGGGAAGGCCAATGTAGTGGCGGATGCGATTAGCCGAAAGGCGTATGTGACAGCTTTGAGTTCCCGAGAATTGAAGAGTGAGGTAATTATTGCGAATGTTCGAGCCGTTCCTACATTGTATGGAGATTTGAAGGAAGCCCAACAAAGTGATCCGGAGTTGAAGAAAATTTTAGATCAAGTGCGAGATGGGAAATCCGGGGAATTTGCGTTGAATAGAGATGGGATTTTAACTTTCCAAGGGAGAATTTGCGTTCCTTCATCGCCGGAAATCAAGAAGCGTGTTTTAGAGGATGGCCATAAGTCTAAGTTTGCGATTCATCCGGGTAGTACCAAAATGTATCAAGACTTGAAGCGTGGGTATTGGTGGAATGGTATGAAGAGGGAAATTGCAGATTATGTGTCCAAGTGTTTGACTTGTCAACAGATTAAGGCAGAACATCAGAGACCGGCGGGACTACTTCAACCATTGGATATTCCGGAGTGGAAATGGGAAGGGATCTCGATGGATTTTGTTTCGGGTTTGCCTCTTACCGCGAAGAAGATGGATGCTATTTGGGTTATTGTGGATCGATTGACGAAGTCGGCTCATTTTCTTCCGGTATCAACCAAGTTTTCGTTAGAAAAGTTAGCTCAGTTATATATGAAGGAGATTGTAAGACTTCACGGGGTTCCGGTTAGTATTGTTTCCGACCGAGATTCGAGATTTACTTCTAGGTTTTGGAGAGCATTGCATGAAGCCTTGGGTTCTAAATTGTGTTTCAGTACGGCGTTTCATCCTCAAACCGATGGTCAGTCCGAGAGAACTATTCAGATACTTGAGGATATGTTAAGGGCTTGTGTGATGGATTTCAAATTGTCTTGGGAGGATCATCTACCCTTAGTGGAGTTTGCCTACAACAACAGTTATCAGTCTAGTATTGAGATGGCTCCGTATGAAGCGTTGTATGGTAGGAAGTGTCGATCTCCGATGTGTTGGGACGAGGTTGGTGAAGCGAGACTTTGGGGCCCGGATTTGGTTAGAGATTCTACGGAGAAGATCAAGGTTATTCGGGATAGATTGAAGACGGCTCAGAGTAGGCAGAAAAGCTACGCCGACAATAGAAGACGAGATTTATCTTTTGAGGTTGGTAACTTTGTGTTCTTGAAGGTCTCTCCGAGGACGGGAATCAAAAGGTTTGGTAATAAGGGTAAATTGGCTCCTAGGTTCGTTGGTCCGTTTGAGATTCTAGAGAAGATTGGGGATTTGGCTTACCGGTTGGCATTACCCCCGTCTCTTTCCTTACTCCATGATGTTTTCCATGTTTCGATGTTGAGGAAGTATTGTCATGATCCTTCCCACATCTTGAGTTCTCCCCCCGATGATGTCCAAGCGGACATGTCTTATGTTGAGGAACCCTTGAGAGTCCTAGAGTTTCAAGTTAAGGAGTTGAGGTCTAAGAGTATTCCGATAGTGAAGGTCCTTTGGAAGAATCACACCGTTGAGGAAGCGACGTGGGAGCTAGAGTCGGAGATGAGAGCAAAATACCCGTGGTTGTTTGAAAATCTAAGTAAGTCTTTTAAAATTCGGGACAAATTTTCTTTAAGGGGGAGTGAGTGTAACGACCCTAACCCTAGGCACTAATTTTAATATCATATTATGTGCTTTTAATATTTATGTTAACCTTATGTGTTCAATTATGCCTTTAAATTTGTATTTTAAGATAAATTGGGTGAGAAGTAAAATTAGGATCTTTCAGGAAGTCATTGGATATTTAATAAAGAACCATGGAGAATAATAAAAATAGAAAATAGATAAATAGTAAGAGGGGGATAAATGGGTAAAATAAATAATTGGAAGAATGATTTAAATTTAAAATGTGAAAGCCTTTCATCTAGGCATGGGGGGGGGGCATACCATAAAATACTTCCCCTTCACTCATTAGTCAACACACCCCTTACCTCCCCATACCTCCCTTATACTTTCTTTCACTCTTCCCCTACCTTCCCTATTCATCTCCCTCATCATTCTCATTTCTCTTACATTTCCTCCATGGAACTTCCATAGAAAGCCTCTCCATTCCAAGCCTTGTAGCTAGTCCATTTCTACACCATTTTCAAGTCCAAGAGCATTTTTGAGTTTGGATCATTTAAAGGAACAAATCAAGCTAAGAAGATCAACATTTTATTCTAAAAACCTAAGGTGAGTTGTTATGATTTCCCTTCTCTTACTTGTTCATACTCTCTTTAATGTTCTTCTTGTTCTTATGATGTTTGGTCCATGCTTTGGGGATGTTATAAGAGTTGAATGAGTAGTAAATGGAATAGATTGAAGTTATGTTCTTGGAAGATAAACTAGAGGATATGAAATGGGTGGAATGTGTAGTGATAAATAATCTAGATTTACTTATTTTGGGTTTACATGATTTTAGGATGAACTTTGTAAAAGCTATGAAATTCTTGGTGTTCTTGAATGTAGGATAGAGTAAAAGAGGAAAGGAAAATGAAGCTAAGTGGAAAATGTTGAAATTGAGTCTCGCTGGAAATTTCCTTGGGCGGTCGCCCGTGGTACATGTGCGGTCGCCCACGAGTCCGTAAACACCATTGCCTTTGAAAACCCTCTTGGGCGGTCGCCCAAGAGGTATGGGCGGTCGCCCACCCCTTTGAATTCCTCTATGAGCGGTCGCCCATGATGGTGTGTGCGGGCGCCCAGCTAGGCAGAAACTTGGAACCATTTGGAAACCCACTTGGGCGGTCGCCCAAGTGGTATGGGCGGTCGCCCAAGTGGTATGGGCGGTCGCCCAAGCCTTCAGAACTGAACTTTAAAGCTGAACTAGAATTTGTTAGCAATCTTAATTGGTTACTTATAGATTGTGATTCCCACTTGGTAAATTGGACTCGAATCTTCATAGAGGCCTTGTATTATTGTATAATGACCGTGTAGGATGGATTGATGATACTTCCTTGCCTTACTTGAGTTCATATACATTGTTATATTATGCATAGTGTATTGATTTAAATGTGGCACTATGATATTGGTTGGACATGAGTATATTTTACCATGTTGCTATATTGTTATCCCTTTTTGTGGATTTTATTCAAGTATCTATTATGTGCTTGATAATGTGTGAGTCAGCTGACATTTGGGGGTATAACATAATACGATCAATTATGGAAGTGTGACCTAATGTGATCGGATTATGTTATATCTGTGGCCGTCCCCTCCCGTGGCCGCGGGATGGGGTATAGCATCTGTATTGAGCCAAAAGCCTTACAGAGTTGCTACTTTGTCTTATTTGGTTCCCCGAAAACGGGTCTTATAAGACGTGAGTATTGCTTAAGCAGCTCACTGTAAGATTGGAGTATTACTATACCCAATGTTGTACGACTACTGTTCAGACGGGAAAAGGTAAACCAAGGTAATGGAATGTGTTTACAGCTTTCCCAATGTGTTATGTGTGACTGGTTATGTGTTGCATTTATCTGGCATATTGCTGCATTCATAATAGCTTGCTGAGATTTATTCTCACCCCTCTCCCTTTAATGTTTTTAGATCCCGAGACAGGCGGACCGGCCAAGTAAGGACGGGAAGGAGTTTGGCAGTGAGTTTTTGGGTATTGTCGGGGTACGTTAGGTTGGCGTAGAAAGTATATTTTGTTATAATTCCTTTTGGGATTCTGTAATTATAAACTTAAATTTCTACGTTGGAACCATAATCTTTTGTAACTAAAACAGTTTAAGTATTTTCAAAGTTGGTCCACTCTTCCTCCGATGTGGAGAGTAGTGGAGTTGTTTTGAAATGAAAATGTTAATGATGTTGATGTTTGAAGTTTAATTCAAAGTTTTAAAAGTTTAGTATATTTTGGGTTAGTTTGAGGACGCTCCAACTCGGGACACGTGTAGGTTCCGGGTCGGGGTCCTCACAGGTAAGTTGAATGAAGTTTCTGCCACAAAATCTATCAAGGCTTGCGCCTTTATTATCTTTCTTGGAGAATATGTAATTTGGAACTCCGTGAGCTCGATGGACCATGCCATAAATCTGTTGGAAAAGTAGTGTGTTTTTGAAGAAAATTAATGGATTAATTTCTAAAGGATAATTTTGTCAAATTACTTAATTGGTTTTGTGTTTGTGAAATAAAATATTTATTTGTCCAAAATGGGTTTTGGAAATATGAATGCTCAAAGTATGTGGCCCACCTTTTGCTAATAAATTTTGATTTTGTAAATCAAAAAATGGCTTTGACTTTGACTGATATGCTCGACCGAGCAGAGTGATTGACTCGCCTGAGCATAGCATGGCAGAATGACAAAGTTTCTGGAAAGTCATGCTCGGCCGAGGCATATGCCTTGCTCGGCCGGATCTAGGCAAAAGTTTTTGGACAGCCTTGCTCGGCCGAGCAAGGCACATGACTCGGCCGAGCAGTTCCTGAGCAGACATTTAACAGCCAAGTATTAAATGTGGAAAACTGAAACGGAAAATCATTATGGCTAATATTTTTTGATTAATGATTTTTTAATTTCGTAATAATGTTGTTTATTACATAATTAAAACAATATTTTTAGTTTTTGATCTTGATTTTTGAAGTTGTTTAAATTGTTGTTTGGAAACAACATTTGAGAAGACTTGAGAAAAACACAACAGAGAAACAAACACTTGTTTTCTGCAAATCCTCCTCCATATCCGAATTTGCTGCATATTGTCATCTCGTTCATTTGGCCTCCTTGCATAGTAACATCAAGAGGTGATCTAGTTCAAGCTCGATTCAGCTCGCCGGGAACTTTAGGTGCAAAGTGCCCCCGGTCCGCACGTTCTATCCTGGGAGACAAGCGATCCAAGCAAACTCAAGCACACTCGGTGAGGGATCGAATATGTCTTAAGGAGATAGTGAATTTCATTGGGCTCGTGCTTCTTCTTCAACAACTTATCCTTTGTATTTTCAGTTTATAGTTAATTGTATTTTATTTACATTTTCTGTAATTGTTTCCTCGGCATCCTTATAACAAAATCTTCTATATAATTCATGTTTATGCAAAATTCTCCTAACATGTCATTTGTTTTTGGCCAATTAATTATGAGTAGTCATCCTCCCCCCTAACATGTCGTTTGTTGTTGGCTCTCATTTTTCTACAAAATGGTCCTTCGAGTTTCCCCAATGGTGACTTTTGATTTTGTTGTGGGTAGTATACAACACCCTCTCCTCTCTCTTAGAGCTTACAACTGATCGCTCCTCCGTCGTTCTACAATAATTACTCCTCTTCTCGCGTGGTCAACCGTCTTATACCACTCTTCTCCATGCTATTACAAAACAATCTCTTATATGTCCTGACCCGCATATCTCATCTCCTTGCGACTATCCACCGATTTGTTCTTTTGAAAACGCCTTGACTATCCGAATCTAACACCCATGAAATATTTGATTGCTATCCTCTGAAGATTAAAGCAACCATAACCTCAATCTCCTCTTCTTTCATATCTTTCTCTCCGTCGCCTAAATTCGCTCTAAGCAAATTTCTCTCCTAGCAATCTTTCTCTAACCCATGTTGAATGCCCCACAATCACACGAAAACATTGAGTCTGTGCCACGATCCTTACTGAATATCTGCAACCTCCCTTATCATGGATACCTGCAATCTGAACCATTTAAACCCGCGCAACTCTGATCCTGCATGAATCTATGCATCTGAATCTTTCGGATTTATGCAATTGAATCTTGATTTTCTAGAGTCTACTTTCAATCAAATCTAGGCATCATCGGATCTTCCACCAGAGCTCTGATACCAGTTGTTGGGGATTTGGAAAATCTCACATCTTCCTAACCCATACTAGCAGTCCTAACATGGGGAGAATAATCAACATCTAATAAATATGAAAGAAAAAACACATGATTTGGTAACCCAGTTCGCCAATACATGACTACATTTGGGGGCGATGCCAAGCTAGAATATACACTATAATCAATATATGACGTTGGTTACAACTTTGCAAATCCAATCACTAGGATCTAATCATGATTACTCTACATGAACAACACTCTCATATCTCTATCTTTTTTCCTCTATTAAGAACACGTATATCTCGATCATGGCTAGAGTTGTAGGTGTGTCTCGCATCTCCTAGGCCTCCTTACCCTCAATTTGAATCCGAAATATCTGGTTAAGATAGAACAACTTTTTTCCCATTTAAGATCCATAAAATGAGAAAGTATCAATTTTGTGGTTAAGATAGAACAACTTTTTTCCCATTTGAGATCCATAAAATGAGAAAGTATCAATTTTGTGGCTTTTGCCCTAAAACATTGGCTGATTATAAAATAAAAAGGTGCAGAGCACCATTCCCTTAACCTTGGAGATCCCATCTGAATGCTCCATTATGATTGCTTGATCAACAAAATATTAAATTATTCAAAAAACAAAATAATAAAACAAAAATGTTTTGTCTCTTTACCTTTTTTTTTCTTTTTTGGGTGGATTAAGGTAACTGGTCATATTTGGAGGATTTCCAACCTCACTAACCAAGTAACGACAATACAGCCCACTCATTGTCTGAATATGATGGAAACAACTACACTCTCCATTTCATGTTCCATCTTAGAAAATAAGGAGACCTACTTAAATTTGGTAAGTTAATTGATATTAAGGGGAGTGGTCCAGGATCTTTATATATCATAGATAAGGTTTGTTAATTTTCAATGTGAGATAATATCTCTAACAAGCCCCTTCATGTGTAGCCGGACTTTCCCAAAGGCTTACAACGTGGACTTATTAATCGGGTGACGCGAAGTAACATCGTGGGCCGTTGGGCCTGCACGTGTAAGGATCTGCTCTGATACCATCTTAAAGTCTGAGATTCCACCTTAAACCCAATTGGTATTAAGGAGAGTGACCCAGAATCTTTATATGTCATAGACAAGGTTTGTCAATTTTCAATGTGAGATAATATCTCTAAAATTTTATACGACGATAATTAAGTTTTTGTATGTTTGGGGGGTTCCATTCCATCATAGAAGAATTTAACGCCAGCACGGTTCAACTATAATTAAGTTTTTGTATGTTTGTGGGGGTTCCATTTCATCATAGAAGAATTTAAGGCCAGTACGGTTCAACTATATAGAAATTGAGATTCACCAGGCGCCAAGAAAGCACATGAACGAGCTGATTGGAACTCAACTATATAGAAGTTGAGATTCACCTGGTGCCAAGAAAGCACATGAACGAGTTGATTGAAACTTATGATGCACGAATTAAGAAAATGAACCGTTAAAATAGAAATGAAATGCTAAGATCGAGTCCAAATCCAAATTCTGTGAACGGTTCAAGTTCAAGGCCCCATGTCCCCTCTTGGACCCTCCTTGGCGGCTATAGTTGCCACCAACATCACCATCACCATCACCATCACCATCACCGTGTTCGTATCACTAGTCCCACTTATCAAAATAATGATCATGCATTTAAATAGTAACCTAAACAAAGTTGATTAGTTAAATTGCATAGATTTCTTCCACTTTTCACTCCCTACCATCAATCCTTCCCAAAAGCAAATTATCACTAGCCCCACCCCACCACCTTGGAAATTTCATTCTGACTTTTAGCATATACCCCATTGGAGTATTAAGATTGCCAATTTTCGGCTGAACATGTGTTCCATTCTTGATATATATTACAATAGAAATTAAATGGTTGAGCTCCGTCTCAATCACACTTTCCTTTTTAATATGTCCCAATATAAATGTAACTTTTCTAATTAAAGAAAGTGTAATACGTCCCGATATAAATGTAACTTTTCTAATCAAAAGAAGTGTGTTAGTGCAATTTTAACACTGTACAAACAATGTACAAACAAGTGAATCACAATCATTTTAAACATTGATAAGTCAAATACAATATTTATTATGAAACAGAGAAAATGAGCGAGTATATTGTAGTGTCACATCTAGCGCAATATTGTATCTCGACCATGGATTCAATCTTTCACTTGGACACCATTAATATAACTTTTTTCAATCTCTTATCACATAATTTAGAATGTGGAGGGCATGCAACATTCAACTTTATGGTCATCAGGGCGGACCCAAAGATGAAATGGAGGGGTTCAAAAATTACATTACCCAAAAACTGTTGTGAAAACGGAGTATCATCAATTTCACAACAAAAACTTCAAAAAAATATTTGTTTTTTATATTAATACCTACATCGATTCTTCATTTTTTGTCAAGAGGGGTGAGCCGAGCTGATAAGTGGGGGTGCACTTATTAATATATTTTTTTTTTTTTACATGACAACATTAATTTTGAGGGGTTCACGGCCACCCCTTTGGGGCCTTGTGTCCGCCCCTGATGGTCATTTTTAACCTAAATTTATTTCCCGATATGATATGATGATTGCGCTTTACACTATGTGCATGCAACTGATAATAAGCAAAGTCAGATCCTTTGATGTTATCTCAATCACCAATATTGGTAGAACAAAAAACCACTAGTTTAGGATACAAATATATAATCATTGTTGTTTTGATTTGAATATATTGGTAATTTTGAAAGAAACCAAACCTTAAGATAGAGACGAGTCTCGAAATTATGTATGCACAGTGGTGGTAGTGGTGGAGTCAGAAATTTCTGATTACATGAATAACGATTACACAACAAATTAAAAACAGTTTAGTTCCGTCTATGGGAGCAAAAAAATATTCTAGTGTATTATTTCTTTTACTTCAAAGAGGACAAATTTCAACAACTTACATTAAACCCTCAAATTTTTGTAAAATTTTTACTAATAAAGTTTTACTTTTCTAAACTAAGACCAATGGGGCAATTGCTCCCTTTGCCCCATCCTCTGTCACTCATTGTGCATGGTATTGGTAACTTTCCAAATGTTATTTTGAAAATTCGGAGTCTATTTATTTTTAGGAATTTTTACCAATAAGACCTTGAGATAGGGTGAAATTTACCAATAAAAACAATACATTTCAAATTTTACCTTAGGATCCAAGAGTCCAAATCAAAACGACCGTAGAATCCCTTAGACTATTTATAATAATTTAAATGACCAAACTACCCTCCCTCTCCCTCGCTCATTCCCTTTCTCTCTCTATGCGTAATTTCTCTTCTCTCTCTATCCGCAATCCGTTTCTTCCAATCCATCCGTGCGCAATTCCATCTTCTCCACACCATCAGCAATCCTTGTTCCAGCTTCTCCATCACCGGCGAGCTCCATGGCTAGAATACCCCCACCACCGTGAAATCAAACACCAATTATTCTCAATCAAACATATGAAAAACCCAAATCCGTTCACTTGGGGTGAGCTCCCGTGGCTCGACAGGCTCTCTCATTGCTCAAACTCCAAGCTGTGCATTACCTCCCCAGCTCCATTGCTCCAACCGCCGGCAACCAATCCTTTCCAGCCGGTCTTCTTCTCTGGTAAGTCGCCTCCCCCAACTCTCGGTCTTTCATCCTTCACTACCAGAAACAGGTCATTATTTAGCGACGGAATTATCAGCGACGGACAGATTCCGTCGCTAAATAGCGGCGGAATATAGGCTTTAGCGTCGGAAAATTTTTGGCGTCAAATTTAGCGACGGAATTTAATTCCGCCGCTAAAACGAATATTCCTCGAATATTCGTTTATTTCCGCCGCTAATTTGGCGGTTGATTTACCGACGGAATATTCCGCCGCTAAATATTTATCAGCGACGGAATTATTCCGCCGGTGAAAATATATCATATTTTTATTTTTTTATTTATCAGCGTCGGAAATATTCCGACGGTGAAATTAAAATATTTTTTATTTTTCTTTTGAAATATTACACCAAGACGGAATATTTCAGACGGTGAAATTAAATGTTTTTTTTTTTTTATTAAACACCGACGGAATATTTCCGCCGCCGATAATTTAATATTTTTTATTTATCGGCGACGGAAAATTCCGTTCTTTGATATTAAAATGTAATTTTTGTTTATTTTTAGAACTAATTAACAAAATAACAAACTAAAAAACATTAAAATATCATAAATATTTATGATATTTTTGAAAAAATAAATAAATCATAAATATTTATTAATTTTAATTTTATAATGCCACTATTTTTATTTATATAAAATATGAAAGTTATTTTAAATTACTCTCAAAAAAATAAATATGAGTCAATAAATATTATTTTTGAAAAAAATAAATAAATTTTAAACCCTAAACCTAATACCCTATATACTATACACTATATATACCACTATACATACACTATACCACATACCCTATACCTATGCCCACATGCCACATACCTATGCCACATACCCTATGCCCCACATACCACATATGCCTATGCCACATGCCACATGCCACATGCCACTTTATGCCACACATGCCACATGCCACATGCCACATGCCCTATGCCACATGCCACACATACCTATACCACATACCTATGCCACATACACTATACCCATATGCCTATACCACATGCCCACTATACCACATGCCTGTACCTATGCCACATACCCATGCCCACCATGCCACTATGCCACATACTTACATGCCTATGCCACATGCACATGCCATACCATGCCACATACATGCCATGCCTATACCACATGCCTATGCCACTATACCTATGCCACATGCCACATACCTATACACATACACATGCCTATACCACATACTATGCCACATGCCACATGCCTATGTACCTGTGCCATGCCACATGCCACATGCCTATGCACATGCACATGCCACATACCACATGCCACATACCATGCCTATACCCACAGGCCACATACCACATACCACTATACCCTATACCACATATCCATACCATATACCTATACCACATACCTATGCCACAAACCACATACCACATACCACATACCACATGCCTCTGTTATACACTATACACTATACCATGCCATACCATACTATACCACATACTATCTATACCCTAAACCCTAAGCCTAACCCCTAAACCTAACAAACCGCTAAACCATAAACCACTAGCCTAACCCACAAGCCACACAAACCACAAACCACAACCACAAACAAACTAAACCACTAAGCCACAACCCACAAACCTAAACCACAAGCCCTAACTCCCTAACCCCTAAATCCTAAACCCTAACCTAAACCTAAACCACAAACCCCTAAACCTAAACCACAAGCCACAAACCCTAAAGCCACTAAGCCACAACCCCAAGCCACAACCACAAGCCACTAACCCCCAACCTGCACAACCACTAACCCCTAACCCAAACCTAAACCACAACCACTAAACCACTAAACCCTAAGCCCCTAAACCACACAAACCACAAACCACTAAAGCCACAACCCAACCCACTAAACCTAAACCACTGGGTATAGGGTATAGGGTATTAAGTACGGGGTATAGGGTATAGGGTATAAATTATAGGAGTATAAGGATATAGTGTATAGGGTATAGGGTATAGGATATAGTGTATAGGGTATAAGGTATAGGGTATAGGGTATAGGGTATAGGGTATAGGGTATAAGTATAAGTGTATAGGGTATAGGGTATAAGAAATTATAGTGTATAAGGTATAGGGTATAGGAGTATAGTGTATAATAGGGTATAGAAGTATAGGGTATAGGAGTATAGTATATAGAGGTATTAGGGTATAGTGTATAGGGTATAGGGTACGGGAGTATAGGGTATAGGAGTATAGGGTATAAGGGTATAGGATATAGTGTATAGGGTATAGGGTATAGGATATAGGATATAGGGTATAGGGTATAGGGGTATAGGGTATAAGTATAAGTATAGGAAGTATAGTGTATAGTGTATAGGAGTATAGTATAGTATATAGGGTATAGGGTATAGGGTATAGAAATATAAGTATAGAGGTATAATATATAGTATAGGGTATAGGGTATAAGTATAGAGTATAGGGTATAAGTATAGGAGTATAAGTATATATAGTGTATAGGGTATAGGAAGTATAGGAATATAAGTATAGGAGTATAAGTATAAGTATTTTATATAAATAAAAATAACTTTCATATTTTATATAAATAAAAATTATCATCAATTATAAAATTAAAATTAATTAATATTTATGATTTATTTATTTTTCAAAAATATCATAAATATTTATGATTTATTTATTTTTATATAAATAAAAATAATGATATTTATTAAATTAAAAATTTTTCAAAAATAATATTTATTGACTCATATTTTTTTTTTGAGAGTAATTTAAAATAACTTTCATATTTTATATAAATAAAAATTATCATCAATTATAAAATTAAAATTAATTAATATTTATGATTTATTTATTTTTCAAAAATATCATAAATATTTATGATTTATTTATTTTTATATAAATAAAAATAATGATATTTATTAAATTAAAAATTTTTCAAAAATAATATTTATTGACTCATATTTATTTTTTTGAGAGTAATTTAAAATAACTTTCATATTTTATATAAATAAAAATTATCATCAATTATAAAATTAAAATTAATTAATATTTATGATTTATTTATTTTTTCAAAAATATCATAAATATTTATGATTTATTTATTTTTATATAAATAAAAATAATGATATTTATTAAATTAAAAATTTTTCAAAAATAATATTTATTGACTCATATTTATTTTTTGAGAGTAATTTAAAATAACTTTCATATTTTATATAAATAAAAATTATCATCAATTATAAAATTAAAATTAATTAATATTTATGATTTATTTATTTTTTCAAAAATATCATAAATATTTATGATTTATTTATTTTTATATAAATAAAAATAATGATATTTATTAAATTAAAATTAATAAATATTAATGATTTATTTATTTTTTCAAAAATATAATGAAAACAATTATATTTATTAATAATAGCGGCGGAAATTTTCGTCGAATTTAAAATCGGCGGCGGAAATTTCCGTCGGTGAGAGTGCCATGTCATCGATCCAGGTGAGCGTACGCATAGTTTAGCGTCGGATTTACGGCGACGGAATATTCCGCGCTAAATATTAATTATAGCGTCGGAATTTAATTTCCGCCGCTATAATTAATATTTAGCGACGGAATATTCCGTCGCTGGGGGAAATTATAAATACTCAATTAATCCCTCAGATATCAATTACGTATCATTTCCCTCTCTCTCTCTTCCCGCTTTCTCTCTCTTCCCGCTCTCTCTGCGACCTAAGAAGAAGAAGAATCGCCGCCGTCCGTCCACCTCTCCACCGTCTCCGCCGTGACTAAGCTTCGCCGTCCACCATCTCCACCGTCTTCACCATCTGCGTCTCTCTCTCCCTCTCGAAGCGATCCAATTTCTCAATCCTAGCTCTCTCTTCAAGGTACGTGATTGTTACAGCTTACCCGGTCAATTTCTCAATTTCTCAATCCTAGCTCTCTCTCCCCTTAAACTACATTCGATTGTATTTTTTTTACCAGTTTACCCGGTCAATTTTTGGAAAGAGATTTGAAGGGAGCGATTGTTACAGCTTCAACACAAGGTATAGGATTCGGCATCGGCTGACGCCTCGGGCTGGAAGGCGCCTCTGTTGTCATTTCTTCTCGCGAGACGGAGTTACATTCATCTCTTCCTTCTCTATCTTTGTAAATACCCTTTTATTTTCTCTTTTTCATTAGGTTTTCAATTTTGAACTTTGATCTTGTTTTTTGAAGTTAAAGTGATCTGGGTTTTATTTGATTTTTGTTAAAGATTGGACCTTTGATCTTTGTGGGTATTGTACTAATTTTAAGTTTAATTTGAATTGCACTGATATGGGTACTAAACAAGTAATTTATATAATATTTGACTTTGTGACAGATTCATGTAGGTTTTATAACTTTTATCTTTGTGGATGTTGTAAGAATTTCAATTTTTGTGCTTACAATGTTCTGGACCTTTTTGATTTGGTAAATACTCCCTCCGTCCTTCTCGAAAATGCACGAAGTTGGCCTTGTACATGAATTAAGAATAGTATACGGTGCATGTGTGTGTGTGTAGGAGTTTGTATGTGTGTTTCTGCAGTGTGTGTGTGTGTTCTGCATGTGTGTGGGTGTGTGACGACGGAGTGTATGTGTGTGTTAGAGTTTAGTGTGTGTGTGTGTTCTGCATATATACTCCATCCGTCCCTATTTTGCCATTTCGGTTGTCCCATTTTCCTAATTATAAATTTTAGAATGCTTATTTGTTAATGGTATCACTCGTCGTATTAACAACCACTATATCCGGTTACTATTTCCTACTCACTGTATCTCCTTTTCATGCTCACAACACTACTTTTCCTTAACTTCCGTCTTTAAAAATAAATAGAAACTTATGAATGAGACGGAGAGAGTATGCGAAGTTCTATTGATAGGGCGAAGGTTTAATTTCTTGGTGCAAGCAATTTTCACCTTCTCGGTTTTTGTCTTTCCCATTAAATGTACGCTAAGTTGCGTTTTAGTTAGTGTGGGACTTTCTCTTTGGGTTGTTGCAATGCTATACTATGTAGAATATTGCACTGTGATAGTTTTTTATGGTGAAGGTCGGTGAAATGTTTACGAACTCGCCTTCTTCGTAGTATGTTTTTAATTTATTTTGGGTATTTATAAATTATCTATAGGCCCATTTCTTTGAAATTTGGGGTTCTTAAAACTCCCCCTTTTGTTATCATTTCCCAAGTGTTAGCTCTTTCGTACTCTCCGTCTCTTTTGTTGCGAGACATTATGTTAGAACTTAGAATTATGAACTATACATTTCGTTTAGATGAATTTCATCTTTGACGGCCAATAACCATTTTATTGGTATTGTTTGCTAGTAATCTATCGTAGTCTATGCTTATTATATCTTTTAAGTCCAATATTTTGATTTGAATCTCTTATACTGGAAAGAATGAGATTGGTAACAGTTCTGCACAATATTAAACCTGGATAAGTGTATTCACTTCAGATGTACTATTCACACATAGTAAACATAAATCATGCAACTATATTATTAATGTCTTTCGAAACATGAAAGAATTAGGAAGAATAATAACAATTTTGATAACCCAACAAATATATTAAATTAATAAAACATCTCTGTATTTTCATCCCCTGGTCGGTTGCTCGGCAATTGAAAAGGAAGATGAGCAATAGGGCCATGGTCGAGGCCTCAATTTCAGAGGCTGTTATCATAGATGAGATTGTTGCCTTTGTCGGAACATATTTTCCTCCTGATGTTGATACGAGATTGACTAGGGTTGGCCGCAATTACGATGGTGGTTTTCCGTCTAAGGGAAACATCTCTGTATTTTCATCCCCTGGTCGGTTGCTCGGCAAACGGGTTGGTACGCGTACGTTAACCGCTAAAGAGTTTGCCGCGGTCGAAACGTATGTTCTTCTTAACTGCGACGAGGTTGGGGAATATATCAAGTAAGTCATTGATGTTATGTTTACGCCTCGTCGATTAAATTATGCATGTTTAATTACCTGCATATGAAATGCCTTGTTTAACCCTATTGCGAGAATGTTTGAAGATTTAGCTCGGGATTTATCTCCGTAACTCATCGCAACTAGGACGTAAAGAGAATTTCCAAACCGGCTAAGGAAATATGTAAATATTTCGTTTCATTCAAATTTATTCTATACACTTCTTTAAACATTCAATCTTAAAATTGTATTAAATTGGTTACAATATTGTCTTATAGATAGTGAACATCCGGGTGATGCCAAAGCTGCGAGGTTAAGACATTTAGCATCATCTCCGTACTTGAACGTTCATTTATACAACGGTTATTTCGTGAATGGCTATGTGTTTCATACCAAAGCTTACGGGGCTCTAAATTGACGTGGAATAGCGGTGTGAAGCTTATAGGGAATGATTATTATGGCGTCTGAAAGAAGTAGTCGAGGTGGAGTATTTCGGTAGAAACGGTGTTGTCTTGTTCAATTGTGATTGGCGGGATGCTTTGTGCGAGGTGTTAAGAAGCACCCCATATTTGGCCTCGTCGATGTAAAGGACTCGTCCGGACATAATGGCGACGACGTCTTCATCTTAGCATCTCAAGCACAACAGTATACATGACTCCCTACCCTCGTCCGCGACCCGACGGATTGTGGGCTGTTTGGATGACCAAGGCTAGGAGCATGATTGACAACCTACCCTCGTCGACAACTACGAGTCGTCATTAGAAACACCCTATCAAGAGGATGAAATGCCGGTGCCACCTAACGTTTCATCGCCTAATCATCCATTAGATGATGTCACTCATATTCCTCAAAAATGTTGATGAACCCGAGGAGGATATCTTACCGGTGAATTTGCCAACTCCCCGCCTCGTTCGGGTCATCTCGCGCACATTGATATTGATGAATCGAGGAAGAGGAAGAGGAAGAGGAAGAGGAAGAGGAAGAGGAACCGAGTTTGATTCATCGTAGTCAGAAGACGAAGATGAAGAACTCGAAGTTTTGTAGTAATTCGTAGTCCGAGTGATGATGACGGGGACGAAGATTAATAATAGTTTAAAGTTTAAAATTGTATTGTGAATGCTTTAGATTATTAGAACTTTAAAGTTTTATATGTATTGTGAATGCTTTACATTATTAGAACTTTAAAGTTTCATATGTATTGTGAATGCTTTAGATTATTTTTAATATCCGTCGTTTTATATATATTGTGAATGCTTTAGATTATTAGAACTTTAAAGTTTTATATGTATTGTGAATGCTTTATATTATTAATAGTTTAAAGTTTTATATGTATTGTGAATGCTTTAGATTATTAGAACTTTAAAGTTTTAGATGTATTGTGAATATATTGTTTCCTATTGTTAAAGTTGTATATTTTAATATTTTTTACTTCGAATACATTATGAGTTCTAGTAGAAAGGGCAAGGGTAAGAAGACTAAGCCTATTTACACATTGATTCTTGGGGCGCTTGGCCGTCCCGATCCGGTAGCGATGATGTCGACCCTTCACGCGGTAGTACTAGCTCCACCTCTGGGCCGATACTCGGACTACGTCGATTCGAGGGGAGGATATTGGTCAGATATCATCACTTTATGACCGATAAGTAACTCTTCATTAATTTGATATAAGTTGGTTCCTTTCTGCTTTATATATAATTCATTATTTAAGTTAAAATGTTATTGTATAAATATACTTGGCAGGTTTGTAGGTGGATACCCCACCCCGGGGACTAAGATCGGGCAATACGGCGGTCTCGAAAAATGACCGAGTTTTGGCCCAAGCTGAAAAAATTGCCACGAGAGGCGAAGGACGATGCGTGGGATGAGTTTAAGGTAATGTGTTAATGGTTTTTATTTAAAATTTAAATGTTAGTTTGTTATTAAAATGTTATAATTAATAATGATTGTACTCTTTTAGTTTTGTAATGTTATCATTATATGTTGTAGGCTAAATATTATTGGGCGCCGGACATCGGCGATGCGACGGCTAGATATGTTTACGATGAGCGAGGCTCACAAGCTATTTAAGGATTTTATTTGTAACATATTTATCTATCCTTAATTAGTTTAATTAACAATGATTATACTCTTTTAATTTTATAATGTCATCATTATATGTTTACGAGATATTCATATTTTTTATAGGTACCACGAAGAAAAATTATTATACTACTCGGCTCGCGGCGGGAGAACAGCCCTTGTGTCCAACTTTTATGACCGATGAGGTGTTTGGTCAATTTTGCGAATATTGGGGGTCGCTGCGGCGAAGGCTATATCCGAACAGGCCAAGGCCAATAGAAGCGAGCTCCTCGGGGTCGGCGGCGTTGCATACGGGGACGCTCACGGTCGCCCGAGCATCACGGCCGCATGGTATGTATGTTAATTTAAATGTAGTAGTGTATGGATGCTTTTAAATAGGTTTATGTACGTATGTTAGCCGGGAGCCAATGTTGATGCTATGAAATCCATAGTTTTAGTGTAAATGTAGTGTATGCATGCTTTTAAATCGGTTTAAATGTTGCATTTATATATACAATTTCAAAGTAATAATCTCGCTTATTTTATTTATAGGAAAGGGAGTATGGTCCGAATATCGGTTTTGTGGATGTTTACGCTAGCACCCATATTCGGAATTCTACGGCGCCCGATCAACCTCCGCAATGGGTTGACGATCGATCTGCACTTGCCTTTGTAAGTAAACTACCATTAAATGACTTGATTTTGAATATGTAAATTTATTTATGTACCTTACATTGTGTATATGATTATAATTGTTTGTTTTATTTTTCAGCCGCATATCAAGCCGTAGTTGTTCCCGAAGGAACGCCTCCCGGCGAGCCCGTCCCCTTCGTGCACGATGTTTGGCGGGGAGGTCACCTCTCGAGGACATCCGAGGAGAGGAGCCCGAGTGTTAGGGATGGGGATTACGGGCGGCAATGCCCGTCGGCGTCGACCGGCCGTCGGCGAAATGTAGCCCGGCCACGTTTCATGATCCGAGGGTCGACACTCAGAGGCTGCGTTGGAGGAGGAGAAACGCGAGCGGGCAAAGCTTGCGGATGCTTTGGCGGTTCGAGCGCGGATGCGGGGAGGAGAACGATCGACGTCATGCGGAGATTCGAGACGGCATGCGAGACTTCAAAGACAATTGGCGGCGGTTGATGGCTCATCTCGGCCGGGACTCCCGGGGTAATTTCCGCGTCCCCCGAGGTTGATTGCGGACATTTTTAGACATTTTTGTATTAATTTATACTTGTTTGTAAACATTTGAGACATTTGGTACCCGCGGGAGCCCCTCCCCGCCTCTCCCCCCGCTCCACCCTCCCCCCCTCTCCCCTCCCCCTCCCCCTCTCCCCCTCCCCCTCTCCCCCTCCCCCTCCCCCTCCCGAATTGGTACGGTGGTATTTAGTTTTTATTTGGTACGCCGATATTTGAATTTTAGTTTTTATAGTTTTAGTTTTATAAATTGAAATGTTATATCGTGTACAAAAAATTTTGGTTTATTGATATTTTAAATTATTTTTTAAATTTATTTCGGAATCGGCGACGGAATTTTCCGTCACGAAATTAATGCTTTGAAATAAAAATTAATTAAATAAATTAATTTCAGCGACGGAATTTCCGCCGCTATAATCATTTAATTTTTATTTAATTTTTAATTTCGGCGGCGGAAATTTCCGTCATTTGTAATAAAATTTAAATTAAAATTAAATAATTTCAATGACGGTAATTTCCGCCGCTGAAATAATTTAATTTTAATTTAAATTTTATTACGGCGACGGAAATTTCCGCTCAAATGAAAATTTAATTAAATTAAATTAATATAGCAATGAATTTTCCGTCATTTGAAACCATTAATTCACCGGCGGAATTAATTTCCGTCGATAAAAGAAAAAATAGCGGCGGAAATTGACCCGTCGAGCACCGCGACGAGGCGTAGCGGCGGACCACCGACGGAATTTTTCCGTCGGTGATTTATTTTAGCGACGGAAATATAATTTTAGCGGCGGAAATTTCCGTCGCTAAATGACCTTTTTCTGGTAGTGCTTCCTCTCTCTATTCTCCCTAGATCTCGTAGCAAATTTAGGACGGGTGTAGCCGAGTTTGTTGATGGAAATCGGTTGAGTGTAGCTGAATTTGTTTATGAAAATCATTTGGGTATAACCGAATTTGGTTATGGAAATCGGCATTAAATTTGAATTTCGATTTTTTTCATCAACTAGTGACCAAACCTTCTTGGCTATTGTTTTTTCTCCGCTTTGATGAAAAAAGTAAGCCTTTTGGATTTAGAAGAGGGAAATGCAAGATGGGTGTTTGAATTGGAAGGGAAAGTGACTGTGTGCAGTAGGGTTCTGTTATGAAGTACCAAAAACTCTATGGGTGTTTGAATTGGAAGGGAAAGTGACTGTGTGCAGTAGGGTTCTGTTATGAAGTACCAAAAACTCGAATGGCCGCGGCATTCACTGTTTTGAGGGACTTGAAGTTGCCTGTTAATGGGTATGCAACGGACATTGGATTGGTCGAACTCTCCAGTTCGTGAGCTCTTCTCCTTCGTGCTTGGTAACACGGTAGAATCGTGAGCTTTCAAAAGCATTATGATGCTGCATTGATGTTAAACTAGTGAGTGTTTTTTGGATATCTTTTGTCTTTACTGTTGTAAAAATTGGTTGTAGAATATCATTGGTTCTTCTGATAGTAATGAAATCAGATATCTGTTTGAGGTTATTGAGTTTTATTCAACTTCAGTATCTTGTATTTTCAGAGATAATTGTTTCAGTTGAGATGTCGATGCCACAAGTTATTTCTCCTGTAGAAAGGATTCCACGACAGAACGAGAGGGTCCCACTAAACAGAATGATGTAGATGGAAAACCAAGCATCATTCCTCTCAATGCATTGTATTAGTGGTGATTCCCATACATGCATTGTTGTTTATACTTTCTCTCGTAGTTCCTTTGTCGAGATGAATCAAAAGGAGAATACGAGTTATATGTATCATTTACTTTGTCAGAGGCTTATTTCATTAGCTTTTCTCGAGAGTATTGGTTTGTGAATGATCTTTGGGATAGGTTTCTCTTTAGCTGGTGTAGTTGTTTCCGGTGCGTACATTGTAAGACACTGGAAATGCTGGAATATGTTATGTAGAACTTCTAGATAAGTTAGTACAGTTTGTAATAGGGATTTTTACCAATAAGACCTTGAAATAGGGTGTAATTTACCAATAAAAACACTACATTTTAAATTCAATTGTTTTTATATCATTCTTTCATAGAACAACTGTGAGGTCTATTTCACAGTAGTTGGGTGTGATGTGATTAAGTGTGAAATGTTTCTCACACTTCTAAAACTGTGAGGTCTATTTCACAGTTATTGTACATAACTGTGAGGTCAATTTTATTATTTTTATGTCATTCTTTCATAGAACAACTGTGAGGTCTATTTCACAGTTGTTGGGTGTGATGTGAATAAGTGTGAAATGTTTCTCACACTTCTAAAATTGTGAGGTCTATTTCACAGTTGTTGATTGTTTGTGCACATCTGTGAGGTCAATTTCTCAGTTATTATGATTGTTTGTGCACAACAGTTAGGTCTATTTCACAGTTATTATGATTGTTTGTGCACAACAGTGAGGTCTATTTCACAGTTGTCGGTTGAGATGTGAATAACTGTGAAATGTTTTTCACACTTCTAAAACTGTGAGGTCAATTTCTCAGTTATTATGATTGTTTGTGCACAACAGTGAGGTCTATTTCACAGTTGTTGGTTGAGATGTGAATAACACTACCAGAAAAAGGTCGTTTAGCGACGGAAATTTCCGTCGCTAAAATTAAAATTCCGTCGCTAAAAATAATCAGCGACGGAAAAATTCCGTCGGTGGTCCGACGCTACCAGCCCGTCGCAGTGCTCCGGCGGGTCAATTTCCGCCGCTATTTTTTTCTTTTACCGACGGAATTTAATTCCGCCGGTGAATTAATGGTTACAGCGACGGAAATATCCGCCGCTATATTAATTTAATTTAATTAAATATTCATTTCAGCGGCGGAAATTTCCGTCGCTGTAATAAAAATTAATTTAATTAAATTAATTTCAGCGGCGGAAAATTCCGTCGCTGTAATAAAATTTAAATTAAAATTAAATTATTTCAGCGGCGGAAAATACCGTCGCTGAAATTATTTAATTTTAATTTAAATTTTATTACAGCGACGGAATTTTCCGCCGCTGAAATCAAAAATTAAATAAAAATTAAATGATTATAGCGTCGGAAATTCCGTCGCTGCAATTAATTTAATTAAATTAATTTTTATTACAGCGACGGAAATTTCCGCCGCTGAAATTAATTTATTTAATTAATTTTTCTTTCAGCATTAATTTCAGCGACGGAAAATTCCGTCGCTGATTCTGAAATAAATTAAAAAAAAATATTTTAAAATATCAAAAAACCAAAATTTTTTGTACCTGATATAACATTTCAATTTCTAAAACTAAAACTATAAAAACTAAAATTCAAATACCACGTACCAAATAAAAACTAAATACCACCGTACCAATTCGGGAGGGGGAGAGAGGGGGAGGGGGATAGGGGGATAGGGGGAGAGGGGGAAGGGGGGAAGGGGGAGAGGGGGAGAGGGGTGGAGCGGGGGAGGGGGAGAGGGGTGGAGCGGGGAAGGGGGAGAGGCGGGGAGGGCTCCCGCGGGTACCAAATGTCTCAAATGTTTACAAACAAGTATAAATTAATACAACAATGTCTAAAAAGTCCGCAATCAACCCGGGGGACGCCGGGAATTATCCCGGGAGTCCGGCCGAGACGAGCCATCAACAGCCGCCAATTGTCTCGAAGTCTCGCATGGCGTCGATCGTTCTCCTCCCCGCATCCGCGTCTCGAACCGCCAAAGCATCCGCAAGCTTTGCCCGCTCGCGTCTCTCCTCCTCCAACGCAGCCTCTCAGTGTCGACCCTCGGATCATGAAACATGGGCCGGTCAACATTTCTCCGACGGCCGGGCCGACGCCGACGGGCATTGCCGCCCGTAATCCCCCATCCCTAACACTCGGGCTCCTCTCCTTGGATGTCCCCGAGAGGTGACCTCCGCCAAACATCGTGCACGAAGGGGACGGGCTCGCCGGAGGCGTTCCATCGGGAACAACGGCGGCTTGATATGCAAAAAAATAAAACAAACAATTATAATCATATACACAATGTAAGGTACATAAATAAATTTACATATTCAAAATCAAGTCATTTAATGGTAGTTTACTTACAAAGGCGTGCAGATCGATCGTCAACCCATTGCGGAGGTTGATCGGGCGCCGTAGAATTCCGAATATGGGTGCTAGCGTAAACATCCA